>CM060962.1:79341911-79484411 GCA_030765045.1 Tenodera sinensis | reverse complement strand
GTCTATCTGTCTGTCTGTCTACTTGCCTGCCTACCAGCCTGCTCACTTATTCTGCTTACCCTCCTCGGGTGTATGACTTACAACTCCAAACTCACAAGTGAGCGCCTATGGTCAGAGGCCTTTTGAGCAAATGATTAGAGGCCTGTTGTGCAAATGAACATTGAATTAGAGTGAAGAACCAGAAACGGGGAATCGGTCCATAGCTTAGTATGAGGACGAGAAAAATATATGGAATGAAGGGAAGTTGGGTGAAAGGAAATGTGATGATTGAGCAGTTGGTGCAATGAATAGCGGGAGAAACCGGAGAATCCGAAGAAAACTAGCCCAGAGACTACGGGACCTCGCAAAAATTACTGGACTAAGCACCTCTATGCTACACAAAATCTTTCAAGAACTTCTTGTGGAATTTAGTTTCACTACTAAGGGCTAAAATACGCATCTACTAATTAATGGCTTCATTTAATTAAGTATTATTACATGTCATAATGATTACTATTCATAGCTTATATTACATGTGTAGCCATATTATGTTATGTTTGCATCTATAAATCTACAAATATAGTATGTGGTAAATTTCTTTAGAATCTCGTAATTTGCTTGGATATTCTTTTGTTGACGAGGCACTGTAATCTATGTGTAGGTGCAAAGTGGCAATGAAGTCATTATAGTTTTTATAAAACTATGTATTATTCACAATGTTAAAAATTAAGCATGCTACGGCACACTTATTGTTACTAAATATCCTAAATTAAAGCTGTTAACGAGAGATTAAAAGCTCTATTCCACCAGTGTAAGATTTGCTCACTTCATGGTCCAACTGACACAGTATCTGTTTAATATGCCAGATTGAAATTTTGACAGTATTCATATGTATGTCTCCTTAGTTGACTGATCTAACTTTCTGAATAAATTTGTGTACGAAAATATGTTATTTCTCCTTACTTACACATTTTTGTTGCAAAAGATTATCAACCAACTTTACCCACACACACACACACACACACACACACACACACACACACACACACACACACACACACACGTGGCCGTCCCCCCCCCCCCCGCAAAAAATACTCTGATAACGCTCAGTATGTTAAGCGGCATGGCACACTGGTTTTCAGTAAGAAACTCCTGCACGAAAAGGCACGGTTTGGACGCTGTAGTACATCGAACTGTGAGATGGGTGTACGTTCACAATTCGTCAATAAACACAACATCGAGCTGTCTACATTACAAATGGGCTTCGAACTGTGACCCCCTATGCCATTGTAGAGCCTATATCGGTATGGAGCCTCACTCACATGACCCAATACATGCGGACATCTGAAGATTTTCAATCGCTCCATGGACTCCAGAAATAATATGCTCCGCTGACGTTACAGGAGTGCCATACAACCATACTCTTCATACAACTCCACATAAAATAGTCGAGAGATATCAGATCTGTTGACCGTGCTGGCCATGAAAGTAGTCAATCTCTACCAGTTCATCAACTTGGATTTTCAACGTTGAGGTGATTGTGCACATTTACATAAAATTGTGCTGGAGCTAATGTCGGCCATTTCCGCAGCTGTGTAATGGTATGTGTCGCACCGCTGTTAAAGCGTTACTGTATTGGAAACTACAGAAGCAACACAGTAGGATGCACACCAAGGACTCTGAGGAGGAATGTAGCGCTCGCACGAATGCTATTAGCCTCAGGTTGTTCATCCGTAGTACACAGATGGCTAAAGGGTTGCATACCTTCCGTATTGAGACACCAAAACAAATCTTAACGAGTAGTCACAGCCGTTCGTTCTCAAACATCGACGCTCTCCAGCGCCCAAACCGTCCCTTTCCGGACAGGGGTCTCTTCTTGAAAACCGATCAGTTTACCATCCCGCACAACGTACTAAGCGTTGTTGGTGTGTTTTTTGGGTACACCTGGTATATACAAAGTACGGCAAGACACCAAATGCCCTAAGCATTGGAACAGACTTGATTTGTTGTAAGATTCTGCCACTCCCGCAGTCTGTTAGTCTCTTAGTAGACACTTTTCAGAATCCTTGCAATTGCAGGGATTCCTGGTCAAAGTATTTAAGCCTACTTACTGTAAGAGCCCCACAACCACATAGCAAATGAAACATTGTTCCACCTGCTCGTCTGCATCTTCTACAAACTGAATCGATTATCTTGCCGATTTTTGTATAGATGTATAATTGGCAACGTACAGTTGTCCGTTGTCATTTTTATTGCTGTTCCACTCATACCCTGTAGTAGTTGTGTGAGTTTATTTTTGTCTCTTTACTGAGAACCTTAGCGTACTTGTGTCCTGGCAAGGACTCCCAGTGCTCATTATGTTTATTCCTGATCAATTCACCGTGTGAATGGTGGTGAGGATCTTCGATGGTGTGCTAGGTGCCTATCTGCTTGTTAGGGACTTCCGCACGTCTCCATGTCTCTGCTACTTCTATTAACTTGTGGTTTCCCTTCACTTTATCTCTCCCTCCTGGGGGTGAAAATACCGGGATCGCAGTTGCAAGGTGTCCCCCTCCGTCTCTATACCTCATGCCTTATGCCGTATGACAAATTCATAGGACAGACACGTCTGGGTTCAGGGCCCATAAAAACATACTTTAAGCTATTAATACCAAAGTATATCAATTATCCCATTTCGTTCGTTTTATTATAATAACTGAAGTTTATTTAGCAGTAGTCTTAGACAGTTCCTTAGAAAACTGGCTATTTATATCAGAACAGATATTTCAGAGAAAAAGACTGTGAAGAAAGAAAAAAAATCAGTGCATATTTACAAAACAAAAATAGCATTAGGTGGACATACTGAAGCTGGCATAGCTAAAGTTGTACCAATTTGTAGAGCAATGCTTCTTTTAAAGCCGGAGTTGAAATGCACCTCTGCACTCCACAGAATAGTATGTACTATTAGTTTTTTCTGTGAACTTGTGCTGAATTTAAAGTATAAACTGGCCGATGCACTACTAGCCTTAAAAACGCATTTAAAATATAAGTACTCTGTCTATAGTTATAAAATATACATCAAATTGAAGTGGAAGCTCTAGCAGATGTGACTGCAGAAACAGCTAAAAATGTTGTTTTTTGGAAAGTTTATCGATATAGTTTTCCTTTAACGTCATGTTTCTATCATGAGCTTCGGCAAATTGACAAAATAACAACAAACATTAGTCAAGCCAATTAAATAAGATTAAATTGTTCTGAGAATGAGATGGATGTTTGTAGACTTAGTTGCTACTGTCTCAACACCAATTCATGAAACCTCGTACGTCGCTCTCTACGCGAAATCTTGTTTCGCACTTACTCAAAGGGTTATTTCCCCTTGAAGCTGAGATTTATATTACAAATATTGATTGCAGGTCAAAATAGATGTTTCCACGTGGAATGCCTAAGGCTCAGAATGCGGGAGTGACCAGACAAGAGATGAAGACGTTTGTTCCAGTTGCGCCGCTCACCAATTTCCAGCTCTATGAATTTCAATCAGCGGGTAGGGGAAGAGATGCGGGGAGAATTAATCAACTTGTACCACGCGCCCGCCCACAAATTAAATATAGGTTAAAGGTCGCGAGCTCGTGCCCGCATTAATTGCGATAGACATGTCGCCATAGAAACACCCGATATTGCTTCCATTCTTTACACATATTTTATTTTGCAGTTTTATGATTTACTTCTACTAATTTACCACCCACAATGATAATGTTCTCATTAATGGTGGTATCATTCTGTTGTGAATTCAGAGTTCCACAATTTATTGTATAGCACGATATATCACATTAAATTGAATACTTAGGAAAGGGGAACAGTTGCTAACAGCTAGGTATGATCTGATATAAAGCATTATAATCTTAGGTATGTGTATGAACTTTTGCTTCCGGGTTTCTTTAATTACAGTAAACGTGTCCCTGTGCGTGTGTGTATGTGTGTATGTGCGTGCGTGCGTGCGTGCGTGTGCGTGTGTGTGTGTGTGTGTGTGTGAATTTTGCACTAAATACTTTCAAAGCAACTTAAACTGATAAATTCAGTTCCAAGATCCTCTAAGGTGCACTACTAAATATATAGCCGCTAAAACATTTCTCTTTCATTTGTTGCCTTAAGTTTTCTCCTTAAAACATTTTTTAAACACCGGAGAATATATAGGTCTGTCACCGTATCGTATTGTATACACGACGAGAAAACATTGAAGGAAGCCGTCAATAGAAACATTTGAGACCAGCATACATGTATCTTTAGAGCTTAAATTTGTTTTCTTAGCTTTACATAACATTTTCAACACCTTAGTCATATCCTTATGATACCTTTCAAATATATACACAACAAAATTTCCCCTGGAGGCCAAGCAGTGCGATTAGGAAATCCCTAAGGCTCTTGCTGGATAATTGATGCATGGACAGTTCACCTACGTCACTAACAATTTTATTGTACTGCAGTGATATGAACTATTGTGTGCGTTTTCTCAACAACAGTTAACCCCTGCACTGTTTACTGTTATCTATGGCATATGCCTCACGGTTTGGGTTTTAAATATTACCTACAAGTACTTTCGTGGCTGCTAAAACTCACAGTAAGCTTTCTCAGGAAAATGTGCATGTGGTTATAAATCTGGAAATGTCAGGATAAAAGAGTTTATACCTTTTAGTCCATTTTAAAACGTGGTATGTTAAAAAATCTTTTAATAGCTACCTTCACACCAGTTGTATTGCTATGCAACAAATAAATTAGTCCTTTCATGTGCAAAATTTCCTAAAAGGCACCGTTTGATCTAGCTGAACAGCAGTAGAAAACTGTTATGATTCCAGTGCAAAACTGATTGTAAATTCAAGTGTCGTTTGCAGTAAACCTAAACTTGCCCTATTTTGTATTAAAATAACGATTGATCTCTTGACATAGAGAGGACGTCAATATAATCTGCCGATTCATTTCCCTATACTCACCCAGCATATTCTGCGTCAAGGATAGCTCTTTGCACACCCCAAATGACAACGTGCACCAGCGATGCCCAACGTTTGCGAAATAGAGGAGGTTGGATTTACCTCCTTCCACTACACGCGGACTTTGCCATTCTTTAACCCTCAGACGTGTATTGTGTTACAGTGGCGGTTTTGTGACTGATTGTACGTTGCGTTAGGTTTACGAAAGCACCTTCGTACCTTATGCAATATACACTTCATTATTTATTTGTTTGGTACCGCTTACGTTTAAGAAGCAGATCAATATTTGGCGACAAAAATGAAGTGCATAGTTTTAGAAGATGCAGCAAATGATCGTCGCATAACCCGTGGCGATGCAGACTTTTAATATAGCTTAATTTGGAGAAACTGTTCGCAAATATATGTAGTGGTATACTCACTCTTATACAAACTATTTTTGCAAATGCTTGTTCATCTATGTACTACATTTTAATCCACATAAGCATTTTGAGAAAGTATCTTATTGCTAATTTTCTTGGAGATGCAAGGGCAATATGGGAATACAGTAGAGTTAGCCATAGCGAAATTATTTACGAGTTGGTTGCTATGCGATGCCTTTAAAATTTCGTTCTCTTTGCAAGACCAAGAGATAAAAAAACGAATAACATTCCTATATGAGAAAATTATAAGTGTTGATAAATTCACACAAATAATAAAGAGTTTTTTGGAAATGGTTCACTCAAAATAAAAAATAAAAAAGAAAAATAAAAAGAAAAAGAAACAATCAAAAGAAACCTATTTCACATAAACTTTATGCTTTAACCATATCCATAGTTCTTATTTGGTAATACTTTGTCTGTCTTATAGTTAACCATTTGTGCAAAAGTCATATAGAATGAAGAGGTCTTCAGAGGGCATTCGTAGAAAATTCTGGTTATGACTTAGAAACTGCCAGAGAATCGCCAGTTAGTGTCCGTCACTGTATACCAGGGGTGTCAACAAGCGAGTGCACGCTCGCTTCCTCTACACGCTTTTCCCCGCTGCACTGACCAAGGCAAGCAGAACAGACCTGCTAGTCAGAGGCGGATGGCGCGTGTATATGTAGTTGTACATATAATTCAATGGGAGAACGAATATTTTTGTTTTCGAGATGAAGACGATAAAGTTAAGTGCTTGATTTTAAGACTGGTAGTTGCAGATTTATACAATTTCCCTTGTTTACGTTCGTTGTTCAGGATAAACGTTAACGTTATTCTCCTGGAAAAATACAACGAACTTTTGAAGCAATTGTACAACACATACTCTTCACAGTTTGAAGACCTAAAAACATTTGAAACCAAAACAGAGTTATTTTGCACTTGTGAGGTTTCCATGTAGTGAGGCTTCACACGGACTACAAACTATGAAACTACTTGCATTGTGGAATTCCACGACCGCCAAATGTTCTGAGAAAGAAGGGCGGAAATTATTTGGGTCTTTGCACTGCAGTGAGGATCCGAGATTACGTTTGTTTGTATCTAGTTTAATGGGAGTCTTTGACTCCACTTATATCTGCGAATAAACATTTTCAAAGATAAACTTCCTTTAAAGTGAGTACCGCAGCTGGTGAAAATCACCTTGCCTTTCTTTTGAGACTGTGCACTTCATCTTTTGCACCAAATATTGAAGACCTTCTATCCCCGCAAACATCGTGGGTTAATCAGGAGTAGAATATGAATGTGTACGTCTTTGATTTCCTGTACGCAAGAATGTGCCACCACTGGAACTCAGTAACCACGAGTAAATGCTTCATTTTGTCCCAGCGGGTGGAAGGAGGTAATTTCAACCCCCCCAAACTTGTCTGCGGTTGATCACTCTTGCTGTGTAGTGTTTGTGCACGTCACAAGCAAGAGCTGATTGATCTTCCGACTGAAAGAGTGGAGAGGGGCATAGCCGCTAATTACGTAAGCGTCTCCAAGGAGACAAGGTTGGACAACGCTGGTGTCCACTGTCGTGCAACAGTTGATGACCCCAATGATAGTGATATACAAGTTTTAATTGTACAGAAATGAACTAACAGCGGCAGTTAATTTCCGTATAGTGAGAATTCTACAAGATCCTTTATTGCTACAAAAAGTGTTTCTGTACAGGACTTATTTCATTTTCTTCAAGTACGTATATAAATGCAGTTCAAGCGCCTTTCAACGACCAGGTGGAAATGAATGCATAAATGCATTCTTTAACAAATGAAAGGTACACAAAAAGCTTCTTTCTTGTTCTTGGAGGGCTGTAGAATTCTGCTCCTACTTTTTCGAATGAATGAACGAGTCCTGAGTACAATATCCACTTAGATATCCATGAGAACGCCTTTGTGACAAAAGCTACTGCAAAACCCCTTCGTTAATCCGGTGAAGCAGAGGTTGCTCATGACCCGTTAAATTCATTTTTCCCAGTGTTTATAATGAATAATTCGGCACCTGAACGTCTTTACAATTCCTGAGAGCAAGTTAGTGCACTTCTTCACTGCTTATAATTACCTTCATTAGAGAGGCAGGCAATTAAAATTCCCCTTCTTCTAATTTG
The DNA here is from genome assembly GCA_030765045.1 of Tenodera sinensis. Classification (NCBI taxonomy): domain Eukaryota; kingdom Metazoa; phylum Arthropoda; class Insecta; order Mantodea; family Mantidae; genus Tenodera; species Tenodera sinensis. Next base: position 79,476,930 of record CM060962.1, on the reverse strand, counting down.
CTTTATTCTCTTTTCTTTTTACGGAAGATGAGTTCCAGCATTTTACGCTCTCAGCTCCTCTTTCAATTCAGTAAATACTAACAAGCCATATAATGTTTAGTATCGTTTTGGGGAAAATTAATCGTTTAAGAAATGAGTGTGAAGGAGACTGGGAATGTTTTAGCCTCCATTTAAAGCATTTTAGTGTTATGCTTTACTTAAGCATCTTGTGGTAACGTGGAAAGCAATTAAGACTAGTGTAACTATGACAAAGTTCTTCCACACAAGCCGTGTTTAGATTGAATTTGGAAGGGTAGAATCATATTGAGAAATTCAGCACCATGGCTGGGATCTGAAACAATGATGTTCGGCCTTCTATATCGGTACTCTAACCTACTGAGCTACCATAGTAGCCCGGTATGAAAATAAATTCTCCAAATAACACAAATCTATCTGGTAAAATATAAGTTGTTCTCACATTAATATTAAACTAACATACCTCAATTGTGAATTATATTTAAAGCACCAAACTTCATATTCAGAATCTATTAAGTCCATAAATTTTAAGTGACTGCTCTTCCATACCTCCATACATGCTGTATGTAGGCTGAAGTTGGGAAGGGATGATCAATCTGTCTGTAGTTAACAAGAAAGTACAGGATTAGCAGTTGCAATTGGAATATGATATACCAAAATGAATTTGGAAGACCTAGTTTACTTGGAAAAAGTGGGTTAGAGAATTTAATTTTGTACCGGTATGTTGCCATGGTAGCTCAGTAAGTTAGAAAACGTCACAGAGAGCCGAAGTTCCGTGATCAAATCATATCTGTAGCATCGAATTTTTCATTCAACAAGTGGGCAGTATTTTGCAATAAAAAAATAATTCCGGTTATTTTTGACAACCCCTCGTGTAAGAGCTAAAAGACAAATTATAGCCTTTTCATTAAATTTTTCTCAACACGTGGATGTGTCTCCAAATGTCAATTTTCTGATATACAGCTTCTAAACGTTAAATTCTAAATATTTTATAAGGAATGGTATTATTGATATCAATTAATGTTTATCATCATAATCCTTATGCTACAGTGATGAGATACTGGAGAACAGAACAAGAAATGAATAACTAATATATTGAAGTTTTACTTAAGTAATCGATCAGAATGGTGCAGCAGTAAAACTAAGACTTGCTTCCGGCAGAAATTGACATAATTGATATTTATGCGTCAAGTACGCTAAATATTTTGCGTACGTGATGCAGACAATACCTTTTAATAAAAGTATCTAAATTATATAGCATATAAAATATATAAAAGCCATAGTCACATTTATTGATATATCCTCATAGACATCTGAATTCTAGGTTATAAACCGTACAAATGACTCCCAGCAAACATTGATCGTAATGATACGAGATGCGGATGTAGACGACATTTGCTACTGAGCGCTGGTTTCTGAACAAGCTTGTGACTGTAGATATGGGGGAAGTTCATAGGATATTACAATTCGAGTGAAAAGTATTCAATCGGAGATGCTACCAGCAAAATCTCTGTAACAGTTAGAGAAGGAATATTTAGCATTTAAAGACTGGTGCAGGCTAAACGGTGTTTCTGTTGTGAAGGAAGTTGTGTTACTGATCTATTGACATGAAAAATCAAAGGTACTAAAAATTTCCTAAGATACCATGCGCAACGTGTATCAAAGGCGCTCAAGATCAGGCTGCCTTACGCGACGGCTTGTGAACACGTGACAATGGGCGCGGCACTATCAAGGGTTTTCTAGATTATTCGAGAGACGTTCGGCGTATTAGTAGAGTTTCCAGAAACTGTGAAGTTCGAGAAAGGTCCGTATTACAGCATAGTCGCTATATATGGAGGCTAGATGACGAGAGTGGCGGCGGCGGCGGCGGCAGCGGTGGCAGCAGCAGCAGTAGTAGTAGTAGTTGTTGTTGTTAAAGACATGAATCTTTGCAGCAGGCAGTGTTTTGTGTGTGTGTGTGTGCGTGTGTGAGAGTGAGTCAGTGAGTGTGCAAAGTTTTTTTTTTTCAGAGGAAAAATCTTTTGAAAGACATCTCTCGCCAGTTGCATTCTTACCAAATCAAACTGAGATTCTCTCTTCTTCTTTCTTTTTTTTTTTTTTTTTTTTTTTTTTTTTTTTTTTTTTTTTTTTTTTTTTTTTTTTGTGAATTAACGTCTTCCAACATTGTGTCATATCGGACGAAAGGGATGCTCGCGTCCAACTAAAGTGAGAGAAGCAGTTTTAAGGAATGCTGGTTGGTCGTATCGTCAAGTCAGCTGCTTAAGAGATAGAGTAAGGTGAAGAAAGACTGAAGAATTGAGTTAAGGCTACGAGAAGAAAACAGTTGTGAGTTGTAACATCACGAAGGAGTGGAGAATGTGTTAAAGTTAGGAATACAGAACTGTGTTGTGCATTCAGTTAAAACAAAGTAAGGTGAGAAGAAATGTAATTGGACCGAACTGTCATTTTGTGAAACTGGTGTCAGGAGTGGGATTTGTCAAATTGTCAGATACAATATACACAAATTTTTGTAGAGTAACCGCTTTTCTCACGCGTAATAATTATAAACCCTGCTAAAGTTGGCATTAATGACCGCTGTCACCAAAATTTAGGTCATTATACTGTTAGTGGCCTAGACCATCAAAGTATTATTTTTGGCATGTTTACAGTCCGATAAGAAGCTGTTCTAAAGGACGTACACTAAAACCCTGCCCGTCAAACGTAACCATGACTTTTTCTAGTTTTATAATAAGATGGGTTGCTATACGTTTTTCACGATCGTCAGAACACAAGTGGCAGTAAAAAGGCTATAAAACGGCACATAAGAAATTAATGCTGGTCACCACTTAGAGAAAACAATATTTCAGAGAGGAAACTACAAAGCATAAAGAAATAACTTCACATGAAATAAGCACTAAAATAAATCTAGAACTTCTGGACATATTTTAATACAAACAGCTTTGAATTTTCTCACAGAAATATAAATACGAATGTTTAATATCTCTGATAACGAGACGTGGAAGGATTGTAACATTGGAAACATTGGAAATTCCGACGTAGAAGGTGCAATATGTGAAGTATACATTTCAGTGTGTGCTTCATGATGTTGACCATGTGAGTGTAGATGAGCATAGACATGACTATAGCTTTTGAAGGATATTATGTGAACGTTTTACATTATTTTCCCATGTAAAATGTTGATCAGGTCCAGTTCATTATTTTAATTTATAGTACAATCTTTGAAAAGCATGTTTTATTAAGGGCACACATAGGTAAAACTGCTAAATTGTACATTTATGGAGGTATAGTTTTTAAGTGAATACCTCAAGTAACACACCAAATCATAAGTATGTATATATCGTTTTAATAAAATATATCTACTAGCTTTTAAGATATGAATTGTTTAATGGTAAACAAAATTACTCCCTACGATAAGAAATACAATGTTACTAATATAAATTATATTTTAAGTAACACGTTTTTAAGAGAAGGTACTGCTGCTTTTTTTCCTCTTTTCTTTCTTCTTTTTTGTTAGTTTATTTGTTTGTTTACTTTTCAGGAAAATTATTAACTTATGAGAAACAATATATTTCACTAATTTTAATGTGTTAATTACATGTGAAGGTGAAAAAATGAAACACCCAATTTTACAAGGCTTGCTAAAGTAACAACTCTTACGGGCAAATATTCAATGCACTTCCCAGAATTAATGGCGTGTTACCTAACAATAGAGTTTCTGTAACACCGTATTCTCCAATAGCCTGTTACCTCATCACGTAAATGCAACACAATATTTTACCGCTATACCGAGTTTCTCCATTCACTAAATACGGCACCATCAATGTAACTAGTGTAATAAGGGAAATTATTTGAGATCACCACATCTGAGGGCCGTCGAGGTTAGCGCATACCCACTCAGTTACCGGACCTGGGTGCAGTTAATGATAAGTCCCTCACAGAACAATAGCCCGTGCAGAACAGCACCACTAACTTCCCAAAAATTCATTTTGTCATTCTCGAGTGGGTTCCTCTTCTAGAGCATTTCCTTTGCATTTGTGGCCTACAGCACACAGTTGGCAATGACAGTTGAGCTGAGTAGAATTTAGTGAGTACAGTGGACAGTTTCGAGTGCAGTTCAGTTGTGAGTTGTGGCTCAGAAGTTAAGTTATGATTTTGATTCAATGGATAAGCTGTTTTGTTTGGAGTGTCCTGAGCTGAGTCTTAAGGATAACGTTCGCGCTACCCTAAGGACTTAAGTGATACATGAAGTGTGTCAAGCAGTACTGATGTATTCATTTGTTACAGTATTAGATGGATCAGGACTGGTGTATCTAGATTAGATTTAAGTGACGAAGACTGCCGGCTGCACTTCCATTTCAAAGAGACGGATGCAAGCAGTCCTTTCAACTTTATGGTCGGGCGAATTGTGGCTTCTTTGTAGTATAATCCCATTAATTTCCTGACATAAACTTCAACATTGTCATCTGGCAGCAGAATTCGATTATCATTTATACTGAAACCAATTATTTCTCGATACTGTTGATCATAAGTTTTACCGTAAACCTTCATGCCAAATCATACATAATGTGTTATTTGTAAAATTGTTAGCAGAAAGTGAGGTATAGACAGGGCATTGGTCACGTGCTTTTAATACTAACGTCAACTCAGTGTAGACCATATCGAAAAAATATACTGGTAACCTAAATAATTTGCTGGTAATTATAAAATTGTAACTAAAACGAATAGTTACGAATGAACCTTGCAATATATCCAAACAGAAACTATTTTTGCTCTTCATATTTACGACACACTCAGGCCCTTTCTCTTTTCTGATTGGAAATGGCAGCTTTATTAGTGTTCACTCAATAACAAAATATCTGTATCTAGAATGCTTTAACCGTTCCGTTAACTCACCAGTATCTGTCTAATATTCTTTAACACGGACTATATGCCTGCTGAGATTTTAGAGTTGTGTCAAATTCGTATAATCTAGTTCAAGTCAGGTCTTGCCATAGGACATTTAGAAAATGATTCAAGCATTCAACCTGTATTGGTAGTTTGAAGATGAGCATGCACACATACCTTCTGCCCTGAGCATAAAAATAAGCAAAACTACCAATTTTAAAACGATGAAATAGCGTTTGGTATTAACTATTAATTTATAAGGATATGGTTAGAGATGTAAAACCACCATAGGCTGCCGTAGACTAGTAAATATAGTCTACGGTACTTTTTCTTAAGAATTGGTCACTTGGCGGTGCCGTGAACGAGCAGTTAGACCGTTCGCCTCTCACCAAAGCGGCCCGGGTTCGATTCCAGGGACCCGCACGTCGAAATCATGGTGGACGAAGGGGCGTCTAGGTGGGTTTTTCCGCGTTATTCGGTTTCTCCCACCACTCATGCCACTAACTGCTCCATCATCGCCTTTCCAATCATCCATTTCACTTGCTTCATATCATCCTCTTCCTCACTCTCATCCCTGGTGCCGCGCTGACCAATCCATAGGTTCCTCTGCTCCCCGACAGGCATCTGATCCTAGGCACTGGCTTGTAAGTCCTAGAGGGTGGAAATTCTCCGTACGGGAAAGGTAATCACATGGTGAATGATAAGTATTGGTCAGTTAAGAACCTACCGGCACGTTATGTGTATTGAGTACCTAATGGGCGTTACCTCATATGGATCGCACTGTTTTTTTTTTTTTTTTTTTTTTTTTTTTTTTTGTGCTTCCTCTAGAAACAGGAAGCGTTGAACCTTGAATTTTCTCGAAACTGAGAGAGGGTATATAAAGGGTCGCTTAACCTACGGAACTTTGGTGTCTTCAGAACATTTGGAAGCTCCTCTATGTATAGTGCAGTTCGGATCAAAGACGCTGATAGTAGTCACGATTTTGGATAAAAAATTATAGTTTTTATTTTGATCATAGTGACAAAACTCATGATCACTATTTTTGCTGATTATTATGTTTGAATTTCTCGTTAAAGTTCTTAACTCGTTGGATTTTGTAGTATGCTTCCTTCCCTTCCAATTCTACCAGTTCTAGCAATACTACCGGTACTCCTACCATTTACTACGTCATTTACGTTCTGTACGAAAACTACCACTATGCAGCTGTGTTCATGAAAAGTGCCTGGGCGACCAAGGTTCGCTCGACTTTTCTTTTCTTTTCTTCGTGGTTTCTTTGGGGGGGGGGGGGGAAGATACTTATTTAGATAAACTTGGAAAGCAAAATGTTAACTAAACATACACTTTCATCCTAATTGTTGGAGCCGTTTTCGTGACGACACCTTTAATATCCTTGCTTGTTTGTTGAAATTGGCCCTTTAATAGAGAAATTATGGCCAAAATAAGGTTTAGAATAATTGTGACTGTTATGCGTAAGCTAAGACAGCTAAATCAACTTTCGTTCGGCTTTCTGGAAGCTCTTGACGAGACCTTTAATATACTGGCTCATTTGTTAAAATTGGCCCATTAACATAGACATTATGGCCAACATAAAATTTAGAGTAATTGTGACTGTTACGCGTAATATATATATATGATACGATTAAATAAACGAGTTTTAAATTATAAATCCCAAAAACTACTAATATAACTGAAATATGAATGGGCTGCACATAGCTATTTTAGTATATGTTACTGGGATGCCTGAGTTCACTAATAAATGAGTATTTCTTCAGAGGTTTATTTGTTTCGTACCGAAATAGGGATTCGTGTTGAAATCATTTTCATTTCGTTATGAAAGGTGTCTCTTGGAGGCGAGGAAATTTTTTCTCGCCATCATTTGTCGTCGCCAACGATAGCATCATTTTCCTGGATACAATATCTCCACCGCAGCTATTGAGGGGAGGTGTTCCTCCTCCTGCAGAACGCAACCTTTTAAACAATTCTGCTAAAACCATGATGTACTCTTGTAGAGGAGATAAGCTACTCATTTGTTTATGTAAGACTGAAACATTAAACAGGGATTTAGGCGGTGTACATTTGGTGGCATAAAACACGGAAAGGAGGAAAATATCTTATATTCTTGTACAACATGTGAAATGGAAGACTATTTCCTTGTTCTATTTCAGTTTTCTGGATTACTTCCCAAGTTAGCCTCTAAATCGTAACAGGCTCATGCAACGTACGAGGATGACACCATTTTTGTTTGCAAAGCAAAGCATGGATTATTTTTAAAAATTCCAAAGATTTTAACATTTTCAAAATATTCTCCTTTAACGTCAACACATTTTTTCTTCGATGAAACCAGTCCTAAAAGCAATGAGGCCACTCTTCTTTAGGCTTTTCAGAAATCATTATTTTCTAATGCTCCATTGCTCAATCAGATGAGGAAAAAGTGATTCTAGACACTTTATACTTAACTTTTGGAAAGAAGAAGTAACCAAGTGCGAGATGAGTGTCATATGGTAGATAGTCCATAGTGCTGAACTTTGGGACATTCAAATACTTAGTTGTTAGTTTTCCTGTATACGATGATACGTTGTTATTGTGTCAAATTATTTTTTCTTTTGAGTGTTTTTCACGAAACATTTTTTCCTGAAATTCTTATTAAATTATCCTATGAATGATGACAATTATTTTAAGGGGTTATTTGCGTCGATAGCTTATGGTGTTGAGTCTATAATATTATTTCATGCAGCAGAAAAATGATAAAATTTACTGAAATTTCTTGCACTACAGAACCACACTTTTGCATGCTTGTTCCTAATATGATAAGCTATCTTTTGTACCACAATCATATCGGTTTACAAGAAATTAAAAATGAAACATATTTGCAAAGTCAAAAACTTATGTGAAAAGTTTGCTACTTATTGCCTTCTTAATATTACTAATATATTTTATAAAATTGTTATCATTCAGAAAGTTCAACTATATGTTGTATATATGTACTGAACATTTCAATTCTCTACCTCTTATAATTTCTTGGAAAAAGTTACATGAATTCGCATACTATAAGATTAAATTTTATTATTTTTTCCACTGGATGTAATAATTTTTATGTTAGCTTTCAGTGCAAATAACCACTAGAAATATTTGTCGTGGTGTATAGAATGATTCATAAAAGGCACAGAAAGTCATTCAGAGCTTTGTGATCAGTATAATTTACCTTCATCTAACTCGGTAACGTGAATTTTCTGTATGTTGGGACTACCTTATCCCTAAAATGATATTTTACTATTATAAGTTTGGTTTATATGGCTCTAGTTTATGACGGCAATGTTAGATACTGAACGAGTCCCCAGTGCTTCATGACAGACGCTTCATTGCACTTTCTTTAGTGTTCTCTCAGCCACAGACATATATCTTGGATACATGAGCAAACTTGAATAATGATGGTGCAAATGTTCTCGCAGTCTGGTGGCAGGTGAAGTTTGCCAAGTTTACCTTTTTCGCGTTAACAGCCGCCCTCAGACCGCCTGTCTCAAATGAGATGCCCCAACTACCGCTGAATGATAAGCAGAAGCCCATCCCTGGTTGCTAAAGGAATCTCCGGCACATTCCTAGGAATACGTCACCTGACAATTATTAATTGTACATTCTCCATTCGTATTACACGGTTGGAGGCGGATAGGTACCCATTTTGTTACACAGGGGTGAGATAAGTCGCACACCGAGAAAGATAAGGCTTGGCGCTTTTGACACAAAAATGAAAAGGAAAAGGCGGCTAAGAATATTAAGGCTTAAATATTAAAACTTTGAGATTGAACCCATAGAGTTTACACGCCAATATACCATTCTTCTAACTTCCGAAAAAAACGTCTAACCACCAAAAGCACAGCAACCCTCGTACAAATCTTATCTCGTATATAATGGCGACACCCCTGCAGAACAGATTTTGCGATTGAGTCTTTTCACCAATCTGCTTGTATTGCTGTGAATTGAAAATGAAACTACGGAAATAATGGAAGTTTCTAGACGAGTGACAGCTAACTAAATGCTCTCTGACGTCAGCAAGCAAGTTTCTTCTTGCTACAAGCTCTCAGCTAGGAACTCAGAAGTGCAGGGTCGGTGAGGCAAGGGAAAATGCAAGAGCTTCACTTAGCTAGCGGTTAACAGTAATGCACTTTGAACTACATAGTTTTAAGACAAAAAGCATGGTCTTCCCACTCCTCGACACTCCTTGCTGGCGAATAACGAACAAAATGCTGGGTCATATAACTGTGATATGGAACACTTAATCGAAATGGCTGACTGTGGTCAACATGCATGATTACGAGTAGTCATCAACGAGGGCATCACCAAGGTCATAATCAAGGTCAAGGTCGCCACCACTAATCGTGCACTCTATACTCAGTGTGAAATGAACAGTATCAAGAAAATTGAGTGGTATTGATGCAAATCCACACTTTTCCAATGCTGATGATGAGTAAATCCGGAAAAACATCCTGACAAAGTATGAAAAACGCATATTACAAGCGTAAATTACATTGCCAAATGTCATTTTCTGCACTGTATCAGTGTTTATATTACGAGAATGCAAGAAGTTATATTCAATAAAATTGCATTTAGTTAGCGTTTTGCTTTTCAAGTTTATCTCAATAAGTATCTTCTCCCAAAAAAACAAGATTTCACAAAAAGGGGGGAAAAGCGCCCAGCGAAGCTCGGTGACGCAGATACTTGCACTTTGTACTGAAGAACAAGATGAGTGATCGGTACTACCATATCGTCCAGTAGGCTTCACAAAAATTATGTGGCATTGAGCACCAGTCACACTTAGTGACAGTGACTAGTGCTTAACGAGAGTGTTTTGTTTACATCTGACACGCCACAAACAGCTTTCACTATGTTATTCGGGATTAACGCGACGGATATAATGTCGGTAAATGGTAGCGCAGTGAAAAAGTTTCTCCAACCCATTGTTGCTATGTTTAAAGTGGTTATTTGGGAACTGCTTTTCTAATCCATAATATTATGCTCATTGTTGTTCTGTACCCAGTATGTTTAAGTAAATCAAGTACCAGAGTTGTATTCTATCTTATAAACCAAAAAAGCTACAAAATGCTACCTTTTAAGTACTAATCCATCTTTTTGTATTAGTCAGTTAAAAAGAAAGGAGGAAAATAAGAAATTGTTCTATGCCTTTTGGCGTGTTTGTTTATTTTCGTATTTACGTTGGAACGTAAAATGTGTGCTTCTCTATGATACTGAGGTCCTATCGATATGCATTAATGCCAGTCGCCGCTTGTTTTCCAATGGCCCATCCCATGCTTTGTCACATATTTCCCAACACTGCATTAAGGATTGTAAACTAGGTAATCTCAGACACTCATGTCCTGGAGAGTGATGCTGAGTGTCTTAAACATCCAAGTTACAATTTTGTGATTAGATGAAAATATTCCCCTTGTCTGAAAAAGTTTATCTATGTTTTAAACAGATATAATAAACATTTTCCTCCTTTAAGTTTCCACAAAGCGGTAATCTCATTAAGCTTAAATGAATGGAGCCCTACATTCATATCACGTAAAATGCCTTCCGAAAACGTTAAATCACATTGCCACCATTAACGTTAGTAAAACCCTCTCTCATATGCACGGTACCCGGATCTTTCAGTTCTGAAAGTAAAATAACCTGGCTCTTTAATGTAAAACATGTGTAAATAATTGTCCCTTAGTGATCTCGCAAAGTTATTCGTTTATATTTTTCTTCCCCAAAAGTTTCATGGGTGTCCATTTGTTGTGAAATCTTAATCACGCAAAATTATAGTAGCAAAGCGACCCTTTTGCCTACTTAAATGTGGACGTATGTTTCAATTTCAATTCAAGTGACAACAGCGTTCACTCTCTGACCCGCGGACCTGCCCCTTGCTACTTCGCACAAATGAACTCTAGCTTACAAAAAATGCTCTAGATGCTATTTTGTAGTTGGATTGACAACTATAGTGAAGCCAACATTACACACCTTTGTAAAGGAGACCGAATAAATGAATGGAGAGAAAGAACTGCGAGACACAATTTATTTATGCTCTTCCTAGCAGTTTCTATTGCATTTATCCTTTTGGAACTCACTGTTGCAGACAACAAAGGTGAAGTGCGCTGGATGACGTGTTAATTTCGACATGCTTAAGCAATTCGTGAGACAGAAACTGCTTTATAGAATGCCGCGAACATGGCTAACAGGGAAAGAATTGCCAGTATTGCAGCGATGTGTAATAAAATAAATGAAAACCCTAAATGGCATTAAGTAATGCTTGAGTAAAAATTGTCTCATTGAAACTTTATAATCAGGAATTATATAGACTACATTAGCATCACCAACATAACTTATTAACCATAGTACCAAATATATTTAATATGTTGGGCATTTGCTTTTAGTGTGAATCAATAGCTCACACACACACACGCACACACGCGCGCACGCGCGCACGCACGCGCACACGCACCCGCACACGCACCCGCACACTGATTATTATAGCAGGATTCACCCTTTAAACCAGAGACAGGTTCCGATGAAGAAATATCAATATATATATATATGTAGAAAAACACTTGGAAAGTTGAAAACATTTGAAATATGGTCAGGCCAGTCACAGATAACAACGTACGCTTCATCTCCGTATCCGCCGCTAATTGGTTGCTGCAATACAAAGAACAGTAGCTTTACAAGGCTGTTATCAATGTATGTCTTATTTATATTTTCAGATACTTGTTAAATGCAGAAAGCACAGAAAACTCTTGTTTAATTTTAATGAAGTACTAAACGTATATAAATGTTTTAACTTAACCACCTACATATTATGCACTTAATATAAAAACCAAATAGATGCAGTAGTTTATAGCTATGGCGGTACAAGTACAGATGCTTAGAGAATGGTTAATTGAAAATAAAAGAAAACGGTATGTTTATTAAACAATCTGGGTAAATGCAACAAAGTAAACTAAATTGTTGCATTTCATCATTTAACAAACAAGAATAAAACTAAAATTGCATTATTTAAACGATCAAGGAAAGGGAATAAAACGACGTGGAATGCTGGTAACGTCATTTATACCGGACACATGAACCTATGATAGCAAGCCGGAGATATGCACGGAGAGAGAGAGAGAGAGAGAGAGAGAGAGAGAGAGAGAGAGAGAGAGAGACCGAGACCGAGAACAGTGTTTACCAATAGGCACAGGAACATTTAAGTTGTCACCGAATTAGGATGCATAGTTTGCAATTTATTCACTAGGAGCATATCTAAATGGATGTGCTCTATTTTTCCCATCTGTGGCACCATCGTCATCACTTTCACCCGGGCCTGCCTCTGTAGCGTGATGGTTAGCGTGTCTGCCTCACGTTCAAGAGGTCGCGAGTTCGAATCTCGCTTAGGGTAAGTTATCCGGGTAAAGTTTTTTTTTCCCGAGGTTTTCCCTACCCTGAGAAGACGAATGTCGCGTAACTTAAAGCTCCGTGGACCTCGGGCTCATTTGAGCATTTTCACCCATTTCATTCATACGTCCGACATGACACAATGTTGGAGGACGTTAATTTAAAAAAAAAAAAAAAAAACTTTCACCCGGTGTAGGATTTGAGAGAGTTTAGTCTGATTTGTTTCGCTTGAGGTATGTGTACAGGTCTTCGGTAAGTTTCTGTTATGACGTAAGACAGTTTACAATTTCCTTATGGTGACTTTTCTGACAGTCTTCATTTGGTTTGTCTTGAACCACTGAAATTTCGCGTTGTTAGAAATTTTTGGAAACGATATGAAAGTATCAATGAGCACGCGGAGCCACAGACGGGCAAAACCATTTTTCTGATTTTAGCTTGGTTGTACTTTGTGGTGCGTCGCTATGATATTCAAGATTTTATTTAAATTGTTACACTCTTGTATGTTATATTGAGTTTTCTTTAGCATGTTGAGATTAATGAACATAATCCAGTATGTTTTGTTTTAATTCTTCCAGAGTGTGCGGATTTATCCTGTACACTTATGTTTAAAGGTGTTGCAGAGATAGAAATTGCACGGGCTTAGGTAGGGGGACCGAGGCCCCCACAAATCCCTACTAAGCTGCCCCAAAGCACACTTTCAATTGTTGTCATCGAAGGAGTAGCCGCATGCGCTGTCGTATTGAAAAAAAAGGAAGAAACCACGCCCACTGTCTGTTAATTCCCTCAAAAAGAGCCAAATTGTATTTACGTGTGTACGGGAGTAAACTGTTGACTAAAAAAAATTGTCCCTATAACTCAGAACCTAATATTATTCTTAAAGTACCCCTTCATGGCGAAAAAAATGGTGTATAGTGAGCCATTAGCGTAGAAAGGTTTCTCAGAGCTCCAATACGCGATTCCTACCTCTGGGGTAATTAAAGCATAAAGCGTACAAGACAAACTCACACGCTGGAAAAGTTACACCAAAATATCTGCCAGAAAATTGCCAGCATTTATCAACGTGAACTCTGGCAAGTGATGGATAGCTTCCTAAAGAGGTGACAAAAATGTATGGACAATGACGGTGTTCAGTTTTAGCATCTCAGCAAAGAGTGCCAAGGACGCGGACAAGCAAAACACCGCTCAGCCCGTTAAGAATCCTTTTGCTCTCCTGGTATTTCGAAACCATTTCTACGTAAGAATAAAGTCATGAATAGCGTTAACTGGGTGTAATTACTGCTTTTATGTGAGTTATATAATATATAAAGGTTACATTTGAAAGTAAAGGGTAAACGTATCATGTATGTGCGTGCGTGCGTCACATGCTTTCTTCCACATTAACGTTTGTTTCTCCAACAAACATGCCTGCCTAGAAATTTCTTTATTTGAACAATCAGAAGGTTGGCCATAGAAAACATTCTGGCATGCCGACGCGTATATGATGGGCATAAGTCTTGATTTCGGCGCCCCTTGTAACAGATATGAAGCTTATAAAGCACCCCTGACACATTTATTTCTTCCACTTGTCACGTTATATTTCCGGTTTATCGGCAAGTTAGGTTACCGCGTTAAGCCTACGTTTATCTGCCGCAAGCTCCACCAGCGTATCACGCAGGCTGATCACGTGGAGATGGTGATCTCTTCCACATCCAGTCCTCGAGCAACAGAGAGAGAGAGAGAGAGAGAGAACGAGAGAGAGAGAGAGGGGGGGGGGGGAGAGAGAGAAAGAGGGAGGAAGAAGACCTGTGGGAACTGGGGAATATTCCCTTCCGCACTGCAGGTAGCAACAGCAAAGCGCTCGGCTCACAACGTTTATCTCCTTTTTTCGATTTCGGCGTCGTTTTCTCTCCTAAACTTACCCTAATTAGGTTTTCCTGCACCTTCAAATGCCGATTATCATTTTTATCGATGCTAAGATTTCAATATGTGGCGACAGTTTTACTGATTGCTGCAATCCTTCAAACCAGTACATACTGTCCAACAAACCTGTGTACCTGGGCAAAGGTTGTCCCAGAAGTACTTATTGGTTACTTTGTGATGACCAGGCTGAGCCATGTCCGTACCTGTCTTTTGAGGTTTACTGCACACGGACCATAACCCACAAAATGCCGGGCAGTGAAAACGACTCTTCACAGAGTAACAGAGCCAGTGCTTGACCTTGCCCTAATGTCCATGGAATTGCAACCTGCAGTACTCCCCTTGGACCGGAAAGGTACGAAATGGCTCGCCCTGGTGATGACTGTATTATTTAACAGCTACAGAAGTAACATAAGCAGGCTGTCGTTAGTTACTCAGAAACAAACACAAAAGTAAGGGGAAAGGAACAGTAACAATGTTCACTGTGATGTTACTCGATCACTAAACACTATTAAGTACTAGTATTATAACACTAGTTCATGAGATAGTCTCCTTGGTTCTATTATGCCAAATGGCGACAAAAGAGCCTACTAGGTGCCTCACAACACGTAATGGAATTATTTAAAATGCCTTGTATAAGTTTGTCTCTTAAGTTCGTTAGTTTCTCGTTATGTTTCAGTCAGAACGCCTGGGAACACACCTCAATCTCAGCACAGCTACGACAGAATAGTTGTCGAACTTTCTGTTTTAGGGAGAAATTCCCATCTCGAAATCGACTAAACCACTTCTGATATGCTTGATTGCTTACTGCATCTTCCCCGTAGACAGCATAAATTTTCTGCTGCCATTGTGAAGCGCTTTTGCCATTACATAGTAAAACAGCAGAATATATCGGAAATGTTCCTTTTTGCTTTGCATGGTTTGTAAATACAAGCTCGCGCAGTTCCAACTAACGGCAGCCACAAACACACACTGACGAATATCAAATCTGGCCTGGTTGCTGACTTCTAAGTCGTAGGGGCAACTATGATAGCTTGAGTGAACAGAGGGTTCCGGGTTTTCAGGCGCTATAGATGGAACCTGCGAGCAAGGCAAGCGAACTTATGAAACTTCCTTATATTAGGCGTATCTTGTTGGCGCGCCTGTTGACTACCGGGTTTGACTAGTAGCAAGTACCGCACAAACGGAGATAACGCATTTACAGTCCAGTCTATAGCTGCGCTCTACCAAAATTACGGTTCGTAATTGGTGCAGTACATACATGACGTAGTAAATGGTAGTATTACCGATAGTATTGGTAGCATTGATAGGGAAAGAAACTCAAACATAATGATCACCAAAAACTGTGATCATGACGTTGGTCACTGGGATCAAAATAAAAATTGAACCTGTCGCTTCAAAATAACATTACTCGTGATCACTATGTGTCTTTAATCTGAACTAAGGTATA
This sequence comes from Tenodera sinensis, assembly GCA_030765045.1. Lineage (NCBI taxonomy): Eukaryota > Metazoa > Arthropoda > Insecta > Mantodea > Mantidae > Tenodera > Tenodera sinensis. Next base: position 79,461,281 of record CM060962.1, on the reverse strand, counting down.
CTTAAAGGAGCTTCCAAATGTTTTTGAAGACACAAGCGTTCCATAGGCTAAGCGACCTTTTATATACCCTTTCTCAGTTTCGAGAAGGTTCCAAGTTCAACGTTCCCCTTTTCTTGAGCAATCTAGTAAAATTTGATCAAAAGCATAGACAATGCGATCGATGTGAGATAACGCCCGATAGGTCTGCAATACACCTAACATGCACGTAATTCGGGTAGGTTCTTAACTGTCCAATTCTGCTAGGAAAACTGCCGTAGTCTACACTTAATTATGATAGTCTATGGCAGCCTATGGTAGTTTTACATCTCTAGTCCAGTTTAGCAGTATTTGAAGTAGTGTTACAGAGGGAGGAATAGTGTGATGCCGCCTGTTGGTTATATTTAATATATTAATTTTCCAACATAAATGTATTTATGTCCACAGGCAGTGTGCGATAAAATATTTTAATGCTCAAATACGTCAAATGACATTTCTTGACACTTTCAGTTTTTGCACAACAAAATGTTTGCTGAATGTGATTTTATTTTGAAAATATCCCAGAAACAATTTTAAACATTTATGAAATTTTCATAAGTAATAATGCAACATATTGAAAATTGCCAAACCACGTAAACTGCACTATTGTTTCTTATTTTATTAATTTAGCTGCTGAACTTATTTTAAACAGTGTGCCGACACTTTCTCTTCCGGGTGTAAATACCATAATGGTGGGAGTGTTGCATGCTGCATACATCGAAGTAGGATTTACATATGAACAGATATCCGGGCGGAGTGCACTTTCATGGACTTCAAAGGGTTTTTCTGTAAAGCTCATCAATGCATCGAGAGCGGACATCATACCCTACATCAGGATAACCTTTAACATCTATGTTATTCTGAGGGTGCTCTACTACAAACGTTGACCTCTTTCATTAATTGTCGCGTGGCTCAAGGTTGGGTAACTGGAAAACCTGCTACCAAATTCTGTCCCAAGCTGCTGGACCAACGGCGGAAAAATTCTTTGAAAGGTAAAATCAGAGTGAAACATTAAATTCCATAGTTGGGATTGGACCACGAATCTTCAGGACATTAAATTTTCCAATCGGCTCATAATTTTGGTGGTAAACCACAAGGCATCCTCAAATTTGTTTTAGATAACATTCTCAATGTTGACTTACAATGTGGTAGCTCATAGAATAGGGGCACGTAGACTGAAAATCCATTGTTCAAATCTCGGTTATAATAGTGAGTTTTTTCGATGTGATTCTTCGTTTCCAACTTTAGGTTGCACACGGTGTAGCTATATGGAGTGAGTGAGTTTGTGAGGTTTAAGGGTTAATCGAATCGAAGAATTAATGAACACAGAAAAAAAAATCTTTCTTAAATGTGCTATCTGTAACTATAGTTTTATTTGAACCACTTTCTTAAACTATTCCACAGTAAAAGGGTTTCGAACACTCGCTGAGAAATAGGCCATCTATTAATATTCCCCGCATTTAACCAATATTTTGTCAATGGCAAATTGCTCCTAAAACAGCAAGGACAAAAGAACATTATAACTTTGACTCAGGTATGCAGAAAAAGAATTACCTTGGAATTTAAATTCATGTTAAAATTGATACGATTTAATCTGCTTACTGCGTACGTCAGAAAAGCATACCGCGGACACCATAGGGCCTACCATTAGCGAGTTGGATAGCTCTGCTTTAAACTGTAACTTATGTGTTTAGGATTAGTAGGTTTACTGCTTGGATTATTTGTCATTTTATAGGTCAACTGAGTTTTAAACATTTACGGTCTCCATTGCGCAATGGTTGTTATGTACTTAAATATGAAGCACAGGGTTTTAAACATTAAACACGGGAGAACTGATGTCATTGTAGCCGGTACTATCTTATTAATTATTTATATAACATGAAATTATGTTCAGGAAAATTTCTGAATAATGAAACTGTCGCGGTAATAATTCATAAAATTTGCTTCTGAGACAGCAACACCCCAAAATATGAAAGACAACTTGATGACCAGTAGTGTTATGTGATCCAGGCTATTTGGAGTTTCCTAGTATTTAGATAAACTTACAAATGTACTGTAGCTAATATGCTTGTACACTAGTATAACACATATTTGCTTCTTATTTGCACTTTGATTGAAACCTTATTAGTACTACCTTTAAGGAAATTCTTCAAACTCTATCCATCATAAACACTTATGTAATTAAAAATCTGAAATAATATGTGACGTTCATTCATGTTCTATCACTATAAATCCATACGTATACGTTATACACAATATGTTTCGCTTATACCTATACCTAAGTACACAGAACACGTAAGATAAACTCACTGCACCTTGCATCTACGTCACGTTATATATCGTTATACGAATCCTTGATCATTTCACGGGTTGCGTTAGGCCACAGTGCAAGGAAGCGCCACTTCTTTACCTGAATAATCAAAACAAAGGATAAAGAGGCGTAGAAACGAAACACATGTTTACGCTTTCGACCGTATTGGCCAATAGAGGTAGTGAATGCATTCATTTGTCAGACAGACGTCTTCTGGCGATTGGTGGGCATACCTTATCGGCTAGAGCCAGACATGACGTTGAAGGGGTTAAAGTCTAAGTGGAAAACTTGATGAGCATCCAGCACCGTAAAATGTTCATGTGTGAGAAGGGGATGCAAATTAAAGCTTGGATGGTATTCATTAAATACGTATCACTTTATAATAAAAGGTAAACAGAACTGTATTCTCACACTAACATCAATGTTGCACAGAAGTTAAAACAATAATAATAAATAAAAAATAAATATATACATAAATAAATACGTAAAAATAAATGATAAATTAATAAATAAACAAATTAATACAGTAGCATGTTTTCCTCTAACCCCAAACTATGACTGGTTAATTTACCTTTATTAACCTATTTAATGTTGCATTGCTAACTGCAACCCCCCCTCCCAATATTCATTGTACCAACTCAATATCTAAATGAGGAATAGCAGATAGTACATTAGTAGCCGATCACAACAAGAATATAACTCAATTTTATGTCATAATACGTATTGCAATATTCATGTGAAACATGTGCACAAATATATTCATCTCTAGTTTCTAAACATGATTAGTCCATTAGTAATTTATTTAATCACAGAGATCTCTATTCTCACAAATGTATCTTAACTATAGATCACTATATACAAACATGTATAATATATTCCTATAATTCTACTTAGTATTGGTGTTTCCATTTGGTTTCAATTATTAGCAGTTTTAAGCACCTATATAATATAACAAGCTTTCCTCGCCAGCATGCATGAAACGTTTTTGTATGATTCTAAATATGTATTACTGGATCTTTTCAGAGAAAGCAAAGGCATCAACCCCCACCCCTTTTTCCGCTTTATTGCTGTATCATCATGCCACCAGGCTTTGTGATATAACACTTAAGGGTCTTACCATCCACACACAACACTGGGATACTCATGTTTGTTCTAGATGTTTTTCTTTTTCATAAATAAATACAAACGAAAATCCAGAAACAAAAGCAGAGTATTTAAACTTTTGTTAATAGTGCTACGAACTTTCCGCCTTGCAAGGAAGTTTGTTGCCAACATAATGATACAATATAAATTAATACCACAAGGATATAGGGCAAGCTGCCCAACCCAAATATAGCAGAAATCGTTGGATGGCTGTGCGTTGAAGTTGAATGTACTGATTGTCAGTGGTTTAAACCTCTCCTCCTGAATACTTATTTTCTGAAATGGAAAATTAACCAGCAAGTTCTTCTATCTCTTAAATATCCTTACAACTGTTTTAAAACCACAGCAATAAGCACAGAAGCGTGTAAGTTTAAAGTGTAGGACCCGAGCATTATAGCTTTCCTTTTAACATGCTATCCATACTCAAGATTCTTCAGCGCCTTCTGGGCAAGTTTACGCTACCTGATCAACCTTGACATTAACCCTATCGAAAATAATCTGTCCCTCATGGCTTTCAAAACTTATCCTTGGGTTTATTTTCGAACCCTTCCTTATTTACAGAATGCATCCGTGCAACGCCGAGTGAGACGTTCAAAATCGTTCCACTCCTGGAATCCACCCAGATAAACGCATGATGCGATTAACTGTAGCTGACACAATATTTAATGGCTGGTGGCAGGAGAGCTGGTTAACACATAATCCCATCAGAGGCTTCTCAGGACCTACGGTGTAAAGCCGGTGGTATAAGTATCATTTGCGCCCAAACAGATTTATTTGTATAACAGAAAAGAGAATGGTAGTGGTCAAGTGACAGCCGTCATTAAATTTTGTGACCACTACAGTCCGCAATGCTTGGGAAACAAAAGTACAACATAACATTTAGTGCCTTAACGATTCACTGTAGTCTGTGGGTTTTCAAGAAATAATGCTAATAAAACGTAGTTCGAAATTTTCGTTTAATATTAAATAATAAACAATATAACACTAAAATAAAAGAGGATATAGCTTCATTTATTCTGTGTAGTGTCGTTCAGCTCTGTTGATGATCTACAAAGCGATGCATATCGATGTTTCTATAAAATCTGTTACCTTGGTAAGTGACATTTAAGTGAAAAAAAGAATTCTAAAGGTAATCCGTTTCAAGCTACGAGAAACGAACCGCGTTGAAAGTTTTTAACAAACGAATACCAAAGAAGTTAAATGCCGCTACGAAAAACATTGTTAAAGTAATTTCAGGCTCTTATTAGTGTTTACGAGTGGAGTGTTGCATAGGCGTGTAAAGAATTAAAGGAAATGGGACCACTGAGACCAAGGAGGAAAAGAAACAGGGATAAGCCTGAATTAGTGAAAGCAATCGATTATATCTAACGTGCTATTCGTAGGAAAATGCACCAGTTTTCTTTAGTAATGATCCACAACGATAGAAAGGTCTTAAATGCACTCAAAAAGGATTCTAAGTTGCCTTCTTTTGAGAAATCCAGCCTTCATACATTATTGCTCTAAATTGGGTTTAAGTTGCTGAAGCAATACCATTAGTGACCGAGAGGGTATCGTGTTATGGATACCCGGATTATACACCTCTTTCCCACACTAATGAAGCTACAGGTTAATGTGAGTTTTCCTTATTTCTCCTACATATTATTTTATAGGAGCCTTAACGGTATTTATCATCAACCTTATTCTTATTATTAAATACGCCGTTGTGTTGCCTTATAAACACGAAACCTGCGTCGATGTGGCATGTGTTGTGTGCGTGTCCCTCACAATGATACAAACACTAGGGATATAAAATATTGTATCCGGTTCTAAGAATGGATTAATGGTAAAAACAGCGCCAAAGAGAATCTCCGGTGGATTTGGTGTTGTTTCCTGGGGTATTTTGAGACGTGAAAAATAGTACAGTTGAGTGCATGGAAACGTGCCGATGGTTAGATTTACTGTACTGCTTTACCTGATTTAATGTTGGCAGAATCGCCTTACCATCTGTGTTCCATATCAGCATGTGTGAGCCATTCCCTTGTTGGTTTGAATTCGTCCAAAGCACACGCAGTAGCCCATGAACAAACCTAGGTCTAGGCAAGCATCAGAAGAGCAATACGGTACATTGCACCTGAGTGGTTAGAAGGCATGCTTTGCCATGACTGTCCAAACAAGCTCTTCGATGATTCGTCCCGTTTGGGTCTGGGTTTAGTGTTTGGCACTAAAATATTAACTTATGAACACAGGTCAGTTCCAGGCCCAAGATTGAAGGTAAACGGTGGAGTAAGAGAAATCTTAAGTGCAGAGTAAGGAGTTTTTTTTTTTTATTATTTATTTATTTAAATTAACGTCCTCCAACATTGCGTCATATCCGACGGTGAGTGAATGAAATGGGTGAAATGATGCTCAAATGAGCCCGAGGTCCATGGAGCTTTAAGTTACCCGGCATTCGTCTTCTCAGGATAAGGGAAAACCTCGGAAAAAACCTTACCCAGATAACTTACCCTAAGCGGCAGAGTAAGGAGTGAAGGCTGGTCATAGCAGATACGGTTTGGTATTTCCTTACAAAGACAAATATACCATATCTGTACCATTCCATGTATTAGTGGTTCCAAGCTACAAAACTGCTGATTGTAAATATTCTGGCCAATCAGAATATCGAGCCCATGTAATATGTACCAAAACCACAAGAAATACCATTTTGGAACATATAATCATGAGCGTCGTGGAAATTGAATATAACACGATTATTACAATGATGGTAATTATGAACACGGATTGCTCTAAGGTGAGTTAACTAAGCGATAAGTGTATGAAGCATGTAGTTTTAATGAGGTATATGTACTATTGTTAACGGTACGTTATGAATTTGCCCAAGCAGGTCAAAGTTAGAGTGCGAGGGACAAAGAAATCAAGAGGAACTTCATGAATTAGAACCCAAGTCAGTCAGATAACAATTGAATCTGTAATTTTGGAAGGATTACTTACCACCCACATAACGTATTTTGGAACAATTACAAAAAAATCCAGCTCTGTTATGTAGAATATTCATAAGTGTAGAAATATACGCCAATTGTGTGACTGCTCTTAACTTTGAGCCAATAAGAGTTTTCGAACTTTCTTTCTTACATTGGTGAACAGCCCATTTATATTTGAACATCCACTCTTGAAACTAGTAAGTTTTCCCTCGTTATACACATACATGTGAAAATTCCTTCTTATTCTAATAGAGCAATCTTCCATTTCTCTATCCACATCAATTTGAATGTAAGTAAACTGTACCTGGAATTATTTCATAATAAGCAGCATGAACATTTGCACAACATACAGTAATTGCATGCCTTAATTTATCATACATTTTCTATAGAAAAGTATTGTCTTATAGTTTCCTATTTACACACATTTCAACAGGAATGAAGAAGATTTTGGAGGCTATAAAGAGAGGGAAGAGAGAGAAAAGGAAGGAGGGAGGGACGAAAGATATATTGAATATCTACATGAATATTTTCAGCTATTTGAAATGAGTAACATGGTTTTAATTTTAAGAGTAGAATTGGGGATGTGGAAACTTGACGAGAAAATTCGTCTCAGATAAATAAATTCAGTTTTATTTATGAGCAATCTGTAACTACTATGGTTCTGAGCACCTTCCATATTGGGCATGAAACACCGATTAGTTTTGCTTAGATGTCTATTTATCAGGCTGAAGGTTCTTTTGCGCACCGTAAATCTACATGAGAACACCGGTTTTACTTCCCTTTTGAGGGAAGCCATGTTAAGAATTCTTACGCCCAAAAATACCCATAGTTCAACACCGGGTTTGAACCTACGACGTTGAGAGTCAAAGGCTAGCATGTTACCTCTAGACCATGGAGAACGTGGAATGTTTTAAAGACGGGATATACAAGGTTTTGTATTTATCTAATCTATTGCTTGCACCTTCTATTTGGACCGTTTTATAAAACTGAATTTTTGGGTTATTGGGACTACTAGACTTTTATTTCCGGTGAAATCTACATCATGCAGTGAGAACAGAAGAAACTGCTTCGCATGGACTGGTGTTTTATGGTCCATGCAGAAGAGTTTATGCATGTCAACAATGCAAGCACGAATTATTTAGATAGGAAGCCATAAGCCATGTTCCACACGAGTTGTGGGTGGCTTCATAGACAGCTTCCAGTGACACAACACTCCACATAACACTTTTCCTAGCTTTGTATATATTGACTGCGTATTATCATGCAATAAACCGAAGTAATATTCAGAAAAGCTGTAGTCCAAATGTGTTGCGATTCTCTGCCGATACTCCTTTGTGGAAATATTGCACCCAGGTACTCACAAACATGTGTAAGGAAGGGGAATTTCATTCTGTTGAATAACCGTGGTATCCAAGATGCCATCCTGCTCGCTGAAGGAATATTTCCATATAGAGATACGAAATGACAGCCACTGTAGGTTTTGCGGGTCTACTGTCCTTCTGGAGCAAACAGTCACCTTACAGGCTCAGCATCACACCTACAGTTCAAGGAAAGCTGTTTCGTGCAGCTAGGATTAGCGTTTTGAATGGTCATGTTGTGGTCGTTTGAAATGTGCCTGAAATACATTTTAAGAATTGCAAGTATCTATGGGCTAAGGAGTTTGTTTATTCCAGTTATGAATTTTTATTATAATTGGTGTTATTTTCCTCCTTTATTGATCCAAATGCATGTGTTGTGATCGGAATTTACAGCGTTAATAGAATGCTAGCTCCTCGTACGGTAGGCAAACCGAAAAACAAAACAAAGGAATATGGTGAACCATGTGTCCTTCTAGTAGTGACCCTGGTTTGGTGTATTGTTCCCATATAGTACACAATTTCCCCCAAAAGTTTCCAACCCTTATAAGCCTTTTCATTTTTAGAATAAGCAAACTTCAATGTCCTGCAGGATCCGTTCCGAGTGCTACGAGATGAATGGGTAATTATAGAAATTATGGATGAGAACAACTAGGCAATTGAAAAACAAAGTGTGAAATCTGCAACCTCCCAAATTCATATCATTTTTCATTACTTGAAACTAATTGAAATATTGGTTATCACTCAGTTTTATACGCCACGAAATATAGACATACGTTTAATATTGCGTGTCAAGGTTTCTCATTCATTTGGAATTTAGAACACAAGCTTTTAGTTAGTACACATGATACTCGAGTCTACTCAATCTCAAGTAAAGGGTAAGTGTGGCTTAAACTCATAAGTGCGAGATAGAGAAGTTTAAACATTTTGGTAACAGCATATATCACTGTTTCTTGCATCACCAGAGCACTCGAGCACATTTGTCCTCAGCAATTTCCCCTATGTTAATATTCGTGGAGCGCCAGGCCCCGGCAAGTATCTCGCTTTTTTGAACTGAAAGAAATAACACCATCTCAGTGTGTTATGTATGTATCCAGACTCTTCTACATGAAGTTGTTCTTCACTTCTCCCATTCACCTATGTTACGAAATACTACTTGTTCCACCAGAAACATACGAATCTCGACCGAAAAAAGCCGTTGTAAACGCTGTAACACGCGACTGAATGTGACAGCCCTACCCAACTACGAGAAAGAAAGCTGGGAGATGTCGGGAAGCAGGAAAGAGAACAAATAAAGAAAGAAACCATCTCAAGTCACGGAGTCTTGTGTGGTACAAGTGCTGGTAATTTCCCAGGCAATTCTTCAATGGTACCACTGTGACATAGGTTCCCAAGGCGTTTATGTCTTATTTTCAATGCGAAAATGATAGTAACGGAGAACCCTAAAATAAGTAAGAAAGAAACACGTAGTATAAAACACGTACAAACTAAAGCGTTACGCTATTCAATGAACCCCAGTGTGTGCAAGACAAGAAGACAACGGAATTGACCGTTCGTTGAGAGCTATCTGTTAAATACCGATTTTTCTGCACGCTCTGTTATTTGGAAGTGGACGAGGATTACACACTTAAGTACGCATGAAGCCCTTTCGTGCTTCTGGAAACTTTCAGTGGCAAAGGTTGAAACGAGCGACAAAAAGATGGACCAGGTTTGGAGCGGTAGGCTCAGTTGTAAGCGGAGATCTTAACGTCTGCAGATATTACCTTCTCACTCCAGCGAGACCTCCCAAACAATCCCACGGTGCACCAAGAAATCTCTCTAATACACACCATACGCTAGGTCAGACAGTTTCTCGAAACAGACTCCACGGCCAAACATCTTCCTGCCATCCACTCGGCTCATCCTTCTACCCTAAAATACTATAATGAAATGAAAAGAGATGGAGGATACGAATATTACAGAATTACATAAATCACCCCAGTATTCGCCTCCCAACAAGGCAAAACCGCGAAAGAAACCAAGGTCAGAGTGTGAATCGAACCCAGTACTTGCTGAATGTGGGATTCACACATTACTTGGAACCAGTATAACAATGTAACTATCTATGATAAATAAATACAAGTAAATTTCAAATGTAACAAAGTATCTCGCAACACAGCAGCAAATAAGTGAATGAGTGAGTGAGTGAGTGAGTGAGTGAGTGAGTGAGTGAGTGAGTGAGTGAGTGAGTGAGTGAGTGAGTGAGTGAGTGAGTGAGTGATTGAGTGAATGAATAAATAAATAAATAAGTAAATATGGTTACCCTCTCAGTAGATACCTCGCTGAAGTCCATTTATATAGAAATTTTGCGTATGAAATTAAAATATTACATTTCCTAAAGGCGATCTTGGCAACAGTTCGACTCAAAGCGTATGGCAAAGGTAGACCGTGATAGAAGTATCGATTTTCTTTCTCACATAATAACCAACCACCTTTGTATTCAACCATAAAGACGCAAGTAGGCGAGAGGAGGACGCACTGCAGAAAATATCTAAGATGTGAGTACTGTCAAAGGTAAAACCAAAGGAAAACTCCAGTCACCAGGGTAATTGCATCAGTAATAATATGTATAGTACTACTAAGATTTCCAATACTTTCATAAAAATGTATTTCCATAAACGTGATACAAATATCTTTTGTGCAATAAAACTTGTCCTACTCATTTCGATTTCAAAAGTACTCTTGATTTAATACTTTTATAATAAAGAAGTTCGTCTATTTAGCTTACCGTGGCTAGACGATAGTCAAATGTTTATATCGTGAGTCGACTTCTATAGCGATGGAACTCGTGTGAAAAAGGGAAGAGTCGCATGCTTTAATTTTGTACGGCAGTGTCGCAAACTCAATATCTGAAGTTATTAATAAAGTTAAAAGGCAGACTCAAAACAACAATTGTGTCCTCTTCTACAATCAGAATCTAGTACGTTAGTCAAAACATACACAAAAGGATAGGAAGCTATACTCCAGTTTACAATTGTCCCAAATTGTCAAATTAATAAATTTCTATTGTGATGGGCAACATTTCATTAATCACGCAATGTAATTTCCACATGACCCATTTGGGCACCTCACAATTTTAAATTGCTCATTTGTCTCTCTAAAAACTGCACATACAGGTTTGTTATATCTGTATTTCAACATCGGATAACAGTGTAATGAACATCACACGCTTTTAAACCAAGTTTTCTTGAAATATGCAGTGTTAGTGCACAATCCTAAACAGACATGCACTGTAGCATGAGTTTCAACTGAGGCAGAATACAGAGAGTTTAGAGTATAGCGCTTGAAAACAAATCAGCTTTGGCTTGCAGTGCAGCTGAATACTGCACCTGGCCGCAAGCTTACGATTTATGATTGACTACGTTGACGCGTGGGAGATGATGAGCTTTGTTGCCATTGTACTGGAATTCCGATCTATTTAGACACAAAGGTTTGCAGCTCTAACTATCGTGCACTAAAGTAACCTTTTAGATTTCTGTGTATAATTACATACAGGGTATAATCATGCTACCATGACGACGTTTATAGCAAATTCTGTTCCCTACCTGGTCTTAGAAGACAGCTTTTTGTTTCCAGCCTGTATAGTGGTTATTTTGCATGGAAGTATTCATTGCGTGCTATTTTTTAAAACTGAATGATAACAAATTGACCTAAGGCGCTGTCGCAATTATGTGAAATGACAAATGAATGACTTAGCTTCGACCAGAGATCCCGGCCCCGTTGCCCAGGTGAAAAATGTTTACTGTCAAGGGTCAAGGTTGATAAAACGTATACATTCATGAAGACGAAATTCAAACTGTAGAAAATGAAGCAGGGAGCAGAAAATTAAAAGGTGACGGTAATTAATCAAGAGGAAATCGAACCAGATGACAATGCATCATCATCTCCTATTGTATGATACGACTCGGTGGTAGAGGGAGCTTCTATATTTTGTCTGGCCTGAACTTATCGACGGCTTTTTCTCACGTTGCTGGAAATGGTTCCTACTGTTTCTCCGTAGAGGTGGAACACTTTTCCGCCGTCTCCTTTTGATTAGAGACTTCTTAAGCCAGTTGTTCTGGCTAGACTCAATGCTAAATATTCCTATAAAAGAAAAATGCAACATAATCCCCATCTGGTGCAACAGAATGAAAATTTTCCTTTCGTCAACATATTTATCAATATCAACAATTTTAAGAAGACGCTTGAAACAGAAATTGAAGTGCAAGATGTACATCCTTCATCCGTGGAACACTACTTAAATCACTGATAGGTGCAGCACCAGCGTCAATACCAGCACTAGCCCTGCCACCACCACAACGTCTTTCGGCATTTGTCAGCTTGTGGTATTTTTGTAAGGAGTAAATTTTAGGCGTCGTAAATTGTGTGGAAGTAATCCTTCTCAAATGAAATGAAGACTAAAATTATGTCAATCTTCATTTATAGAAAATGAAATACATATTCTCAAGTGTTTCATCATAAAGATAAAGGTGAGCTAAAACATGATTCACGGTTTTTGTTAAGTAGAGAAAACCATGCACAGGATGGAAGGTTTCCAAAAGTACGAAAGGGCTTCATGCTTCATGGTTTTGTGGAAGGAAGAAGTTAAAGTGTGGAAAGTTGTGTATAGATTGCATTCCAGAGACTTGACACAGGTCCAGAAGAAAAGTAGAGTTGAATTTTTATCTCAATTATTGGAAAATGGAGAATGAAGATCCAGATTTCTGAGAGAAACTGATGAATCACTTTCATACACTCAAGAAAAAAGTATTTGTTCGATAACAGGAAGGACGCGCTGTAACGTCAAATTTGGGCAACAATAGGAGCATATACATGAATAAGTTTATTCCCTGGAAAATAAAGTCTTGTAAGTGAATTTGAAAATATTCGAACACTGTTTTTCTCTATTATCACGCACTACGCACGCTAGTTTAAGCCTGGTCATTTCCTCTGCCGCTCGCTCTCTTACAAGCAGAACAAAGTTCACGCACTCCACTGACTGGATTTACCCCTGTGATTTCTGCAACTCTTTTAACGCACCAAGGGTTATCTATTCATTCGAGGGCCGGCTGCAGTGGGCCACCTGGTATAAGTGAGCTATGAGATACTGTTCCGTGCAAGAAGCTTATTCCAAGTTTGAAAAGGAATTTTCAACATTTGACACTGTTGATTTGCTTATACCGTGTCAGACAACTGACTGCTCTATGACTTCGAAGAATACAGCTTTTCAGCCTCGCAACATAGAGTTAAGTAGGTTCTTATGCAGGGTTGCCACTGGAAGGGAAACTTAGTTCAACTAAACTATCTGTTTTGCTCTTCTGTTTGCCTACTGTCCACGAGACTTATATTCTATAAGTACTGTGTAGCCGTGAAATCCGACCACCCCAATACATATAGTTGGAGGAAGAAAGGAGAACGACACCGAGTGTCACTAAATAGCATTCTTGTTCTAGTGGGAGAATGAATGATATACTTCGTAAATACGTGATTCTAAAGCCTACCACGTTCTACATGGCTTACTTGTTTTCCATGGAGCAGCCATGAAGTCATACAAATACTAGTACTTTTACATGAGATTGACCTTGATTGACATACCGTATTTACTTCTCTGAAATCTATTTTCCAGTGAATAATGTATATTGTATAGCAAAACTGCACCATAGAAGCTGCATGCCATGCTGGAGCCTGGAGACTTATCTGTAATCTGCTACAGAGTAAATCTTCCCCCAAGTTTGCGGCAAAGGGTGAAGCTTGAGGCATTTATTTCCTTTATTTTCCTTTTCTAGGGTAATCAGCAATAAAGAGCAGACGCTGGACGGCTGGATTCGAAAAGGACGCTAATCTCGTCTTGTGAAAGTGATTGAGCCCGATCTTTGTGCTGCTTATTATTAGAGCCTAGAGGCAAGCCGTGGGAGTTTCCTCTTTCCAATACGAGTATATCTATCGACTTCCTTTCGCTTTGTCGCGTCCAAGATTCGCTCACTTCCTCTTGCAGCATCGCTTTTCTTCTCTTCCATTACACAAAAATTTGGTTCTCCCCTCAATAAACACACGAATTACGCGATAGGGATTTCATGCTATTCAGCATGGTATTGGCTTCCTTCCAGCAGCCTGGTTATGAACGTTGAGTGACTGCTTCAATCTCGGAGATTCGTAATATTAATAACTGAATAAAGAAAGACCACCTCAGATTGAAAGTTAAAGTTACCATTAGAGGAAAACGCTTTGTGTCGTATTTCCTTAATTTGTTAGCTGTATATAGAAAGAGTAAATAATTATGTAGAAAATCGATACAATAACCATTTACATTCCTGTAATTTTATACTTTCCAAACCCTCACATCTCAGACGCCAAATGAAATCACAATATACGTTATTCTCATTATTTTGTTTTAGCATTTCAACGTATATACTGCTCAGAAATAGCCATTAAATATGATTATGTTAATTACTGGCGTTTATAAGAATTTTTAAATAATTAAAACTTGAAATGTTCTATTAAGATCTCCCAAGTACCGCAAGTTGTGTACATTTAGAACTAACATTAGCACAATTTTTAGATGGCATTGCCGTTATATTTGAAGGCAACTCTAAAACAGCACCAACTCAACTTCACGGTTTTGCGACGGAATTTACAACTGGTACAACAAACAATGGAGTATAATAAACGTATCTGAATAGTCAATTGTTCCATTTATCTGCAAGCTTAACACCAATTACCAACCAATACTCTTCAAAGTTTCACACACTCTTGGAATACATTAAGTGGAGGTATCTAGGTTTAATAATGGATACAAAACTCATTTGGATTCTCACATTTGTTCCACTGTTACAAAATGTTGAAAAAGCATTCGTCAGCTGAAACGTATCGTTCAGTCCAATTAACCTCCTGCATTAAAATATAAACGTGTCGCTTATCTGTTATGAGTATAATTCATTTGGCAGAATCGTTCATCTACATGAGGATTTTCTTTTTCTACTTAAATAAATGAATCCAGAACATATATATCTCTGACTGGTCAGAATCAGTAGGTATTGTGAAATACAGCTTACATCTATCGGAGGTGGCTAGAAACTTCTGTACCAGTCACATAAGGCTTTCATTTATCACAACTGCTTCTGATTCGGAAAGAATTCCGATTATTATCCTACTGATTCATCACAAAGAATAGTGAAAAGGAAATACGATTTTGGCCTACTTCTAAAATGATGTCCAGGATTACTTCAAGCTTATCATTGGATAACCACTAATTGCAAACTTCGTGCTATCTTTATCAACGTTAGCCAAGCTGAGCAGTATCATTGCAATGAAAAAATTAAATAGCTGGCCCTGTGACTCACACATATATTCCCCTGTGCTTCTGAAAACACTTGAGTTCCCTTTTCCCAAGTCATACGTAACTAAACACCACTATTCCCAAATCATTTTAAGGCAAACGTATATACTGAGTAACGTAACGTGGATAGAATAATTGTCTTTTATATCGGTACACTATAAACTATTTATGTAGTTTCTACGACAGCGTACATCACATCACCTTTTTCCCAAACCAAAAACACGATAAAAACAAATGGGCACCAATTTAATAATGAAAATAACAAGACAAAAAAAAATACTCAAGTATACAGCTAAATTATTAGCTAGAGAAATAAGATTAGACGTTTAAAGAAGTGGGATGTACAGTCCATTTATGGAGATGCCTGTCAGCATCCTTAATGAAGTACATCCAGAGTTGGAATACCTGGGGCCTAGCCCCCAGGTGTGTCACCAGAAGCGGACAGATGAAATGAGAGATACGAGTACAGGTTGAATAGGCAGCGGTGAGACAAGACCTGAATACCTACTCGTATAGAAAAGTTGAAGAATATAACTCATAGATGGGAAAGAATATGCTTTTGGAGCCATAAGAAACAAAAGAATTCCTTGTCTCTCAGCATAAAATAATGAATAAATTTGTTTCCAAACCATAACCTAAATTTTGAGTTGTTTACAGGTTTAGTTTCGGTGAAACTGGAGAGAAATAGGCCGAAACCATTTATGCACATTCACAAACAAGATCTGGTTCCAACATGGGAAGAAATTAAAAGGAACATCCAATAAAGGACGAAGAAGGAGGAGATTATGCACATAATACATGGTTTCATGCACGTGTGGGTTCTGTGAAAAATTAAAGTGGTGTATGAACTTCAGTTTACCAGCAGGTGTTGTAGGCGAGGCAGTAAAATTTGTTTTAAATACCGAAGCATAACTGAATGCGTACCATTTGCGCACCACACTCTTTCAGGATGATACAAATTCCTATAAGCAATACAAATCTGGTTAAATAAATTGTTGCTGGATTCACAATTGATTAAAATA
The DNA here is from genome assembly GCA_030765045.1 of Tenodera sinensis. Taxonomy (NCBI): domain Eukaryota; kingdom Metazoa; phylum Arthropoda; class Insecta; order Mantodea; family Mantidae; genus Tenodera; species Tenodera sinensis. Next base: position 79,445,124 of record CM060962.1, on the reverse strand, counting down.
CTTTGACATTGTCTCTTTTGTGATTAAAATACTTCTCCTATAATAGCGAGTTATTCACAGCTGGCTAAATAAAGTGATATAATAATTCAGTTATACGTTTAGTAGCTATTTCCATCCACTTTATTTATAATAAGTCTTTATTGCAAAACATGTCCCATTTATTAACTTACTTTCATAGTTTTGAAAGTAAATATGTAAGACTCACTCAATATATTCATTTATTTCGGTTCTTAAGATACTTAAGAGGGCTATCAAACAACCTAAACTCTTTATAATGATTCAATGACAACTTACGGACGAGGACTTTGGACCTCGACCTAAAGGCAATCTTTTGTGCCTATGACGGGGCATCCCCCGGGAGGATGGATCAGGCGAATGGAACCGCAGGGTGGTCGGAACGTTGCAACTACAGAACAGAGCGCAGGTTTTCTACATTTTCCCAGTTAGAAGCACCCCGACGGAGGCTGGCTGAGCCCGGTTCCCTTCGGGTCCGTACTCCCAAGGGGGGCGCGGGACTCTCAAATCGGCTCGCCTTCCAATCCGGGGGATGGGACTTCCAAAGCAAATTTGTTCCCCCTGCTGCTGCCGCGACGCTCGCCGACGCCTCCAACCGTGAAGGAAACCTAACGGAATGAGGGGTGAAATGAAATGAATAATGTAACGAAATGGAGGGACAGGTAACTCGTAGGATATGGAAATCCTTCCCAACATTCGCATGGCGACCCGGGGAAACTCTCGAAAAACCCATGGTTCAGAAAGATCGACCACGGGGATCGAACCCTTCACCTCCCGAATGCGGGAAACAGACGTTACCACTTGAGCCGTCCCGCTCGGTTCTTTACAAACATTATATAATCCCATTCCTGTTAAATGCCTATGCCTTAATTGTGCTATTGTTTCCCACTTCTGGGTTGGCTATTATGGTTGTCTAGATGTCAGTGTAAAACAAGTGGTCAGATTTTCTTCTCTTTTGCAATGTACTAAATCACAATAGAAAAATGGTTACAAATTAGTTAAACTTAAGCTCCTCGTAATAACCAGAAAGAATTTAATGGACATCCCGATGCTATTGTATTGAAAAAACTAGCTCTGTGTAAATTGAGGTAGCCTAGGATGTGAAATTCAAAGATGCGTTGACGAATTTAAATAAAATTTACTTGCATTACCTTACCTCTGACATATTTTGCGATGTTTTCAGATAATACTGCTGTGGTGCATGAACCGCTTAGGAATGCATACCTTAGAATATATTCTAATATTTTTAACTGGCCAGCACATTAGTTTTCCAGATTTTATTGTATTTACTGCATTTTATTTCGCGAATGCTGTGGCCAAAACAAAATATGCATTGAGATTGAATTTAGGCAAACATATGTGTAGGAATAGTATCATAAAACAGCATTTGACAAATATTTGAGGTAAGTAAATAGTGAAGTAGATGTTATACCTGAATTATTATAATTTTATAACTACAGGTAACATTATAACACGCAATTAAAATTAAATTGAGGTTAATGTTAAAAGTCGTATCAGTGAAACAAATTATATTCTGAAGGATTAACTTGCAAACTTCTTAAATTTATTAGCTTTTTTAAAATGAAGGACATGGCAATTTTTAACTCTGAAATTATTGTGTCTGTATCTTTAAAACTGTATTTTGATACTCTAAGGTAATGAAAATCATCTGGAACCCTTATTTTACATGTAACCAAAGATTCATGCTTTTCAATGAGACACAAATTAATTAAGGTCAATATTTATTGATTCCTACTCCCTCTACTATGTATAGCAAATAGGGAAAGAATTGTATTCCACCCAAAATTTCGATGTCAAGATTTCACCGGAAATACATGTTTTCAGGCACCACGAATCCAAAAGAGCATTTTTGGTAAAACGTCTGTATGCCTGGCTGTGAACAACATAACTCAAAAACGAAAAGTTGGTTAAAAACCAATTGGTATTTAAGTTTGTCTTTCAGGGATGTGACACAAAGATCTTGAAGAAAATTCCTCCACCCTAAACTACCCTTGAAAATGTTTCGAAAATTTAGAATTTTTTTTTTTAGTGGCGCTAGCGATTTTGATTAAAATGCCATATTTTTTAGATTATTTGATGGAAAATGAAATGTACATTTTGAAGTTTCTCACTATAGCCCATGTAGACAGTTGTATTTATTCTTGATGAGTTTTGCATAACTGGTAAACCGGAAGAGATAGACTGAATCTTATTATATAAAGTTATAGATCTCGTTAAACCACACACGTTATGTTGAAATTCATTTGTTGTGGAGGAACCATTTCGGAGATATTCCTTGTTATTTGTGTAAGTTGTGCAACACTTAAATTTTTCTCAAATGTAAGGTCGTTATTCCCTTTTTATCTCCTGGCCGTGAAAAGAGAACCGAGTTTCAATAGCTTCATATCGTAATCAACTTTAAAAGATTTGACTATCGCAAGAAGCCTACTGTATTCATATATTTCCCTTGCACCTAAAGGAGAATTATCAATAAGATAATTTGTGCAAATGTTTATCTCGACTAACATGAAGAAAACAGAGGAATAAGGGATTCTGGGAATAGTTAGTACAAGAGTAGAGAAAGTCATGGGAGTGCAACACATTAGATTTCCTTATCTTATGTTTAGTTCTCTTAAACTATCCCTACCACTACTAGTACTTATGTTAGAGTAATCCACCGATAGTTTAGGTACAAAAGGTTGCTCAGGTGAATTAAAATATTCTTGATAATCAGTAATCTTTTTCCATTTTTGGGCAGTAGAGAAGATTTTTTTTTTTTTTTTTTTTTTTTTTTTTAGATTTTTCCACCAGCAGTACACCAGACATTCAGAACCGAATAGTAAATGTATTTGCATCCCTTGTTTTCTCTCCAAAGTATTATATGAATGGAACTCTAAGGTGAAGAAATGCTTCCAGTAATAGTAGTGATCGTAGCAGTCCTTTCGAGTGTTTCGTGATCCTGCACACTTCGTCATCCAGATATGTTCTCAAAATAGGCCACAATCGATTCTTCTCATCGGTTCTCAGAACATAACTCCCCTTCATCACGGTCTTTGTGCCCCATGAAATGTGGATCGGAATTATGGGTAGTTCTGCAGAGTAAAATATTACATATTCCTTTTCGTTTCGTCACTAGAAGTAACAAAATGTAGCTGGGAGAAAAACAAATTTGACGTGGATGTATTTGTTACAGCATAAAACTTGTCTTTTTAACTTATCATATCAACATAAATAATTGCTCTTTCTGACGAATAAATTGAGTATAAGCCTCTTTGTTGGATTTAAATAAATAAGCACAATTTCCATAAAGTAACACATTTTAAGAAACACAGATACAGTATATGTATATCTACCAGATAATATTGGATATAAATTAAAACATATTATGTGAAGATTCCCTTGTAAACACTTTAAAAATAAGTTCTTACAACCTTTTTCTACAACATTTCAAAGACCTTTTCATATTACCTTCGTGCCCAGTGTATTGAATGCAAATCACACGGGGTTTATAGAATACATAGAAAGTTTTAGTGTAACTTATGATCAGCAAAATTGAAAGAGTAACTGTCAAACAGCAAAGTTTCACACGCACGAACTAAGCTTATCGAGTCCGCTACCCCTAAGGGCTGATAATTCCTTTTAGAGCTAAATAGGAATTACCATACCTAAAACTAAGCCCCGGCGCTAAAGCTCATGAAGAGCCAAACCTTACCGCCCGGCCGCTGCGTCCTCCACCTCGGCCCACTACAGGTGTCATTGGTGGGATGCAATACTGGATGGTGGTACGTGGTCAGCGTCCCGATCCCTCCCGGCTAGTTATGCGGTCTTCACAATCTGGGGCTGCTACTTTTCCATCAAGTAGATCCTCAGTTGGTCCCCCCGGGACTAACGAGGCTGAGTGCAACCTGTGCCAGACCTCCCAGAGGGGATAAAATCCCTATGCTGGTACCGGTGTTCGAATCCGGGTCCGCCACGCCAGAGGCAGGTACGCTACCAACTGCGCTACGAAGGCGGTCGGAATTACCGTACCAGAGCAGCATTTTATATGAGAAATGTACAGCCATGGAAAAAATGATTGAGCGCATTAGGAGAGCAGAAAATTTCTAAATCCACGTTTTATTGCAGTGCCGTTTGTGTCCGACAGATAACGTGAGGAACAGATAATATCAATAAACTCAGCTGTATGTTGGAAATATCCACTTGTAGAAACCGAGCTGCAACATGATGGGGACTTGGAAATATTCTGCTGTCCTAATACGCTCAATCTTTTTTTTCTACGGCTGTACCCTTTAAATATAAAGTGACGGAAGTGTTTCACTACCCTAATCTTTAATGTTGTGCAGATAAACGTTTGCAGAAACAGCTGTACCACACATTTTGCTGTAACTACAAGGGTATAAAGCATCTATGTGGAAGAACGATATGTCGGCTGACTTTAACAGTAACATAAAAAAGGCTCATTGAAACACCTTTCCGCTAGGGTGGTGGTTCTCAAACTTCTTTGGTTCATAAATACTAACCCATAGCTGAAACGATGTTGTGCAGTCAAAATTACACACATATAAAGTTATTTTCACCAATGAGCTATAGTTATCTTGCAATTACAGGAACATTCTCTCTGTGTTCTGAATATTCTGAGATGAATTGTTAAATTTATTACACGAGAGCATGCCAACAAGCTAAGAATACATGATGAGTGATACTGATAAACTCCACGATGTCTCACAATGTTGCAGATGTAATTTATTAGCTAAAAAAGTCATTTTGGACCTAAATTCATACGTGGGGCATTCGATTTAAAAGCAGTTTTTTCACTCGAAGTTTGGAAGTAACATTACAATGCCACCCTGGCATTACTCTTGCTTAATATGAAAATGTTTAACGACACTGTCCACTGCCAGGATCACATCAGCGTCACCGGTGTGCCGAAATTTTGCCCCTCAGGAGTTCTGTACTCTACTGACAGAGCTATCGTTTCTAAGCACACTTAAAAACCATCGGTCTGGGCCGAATTTGAAGCCACGACCTTGGGATCAGTAGGCCAGTGTCTAACCAACTGAGCCACCCAGACCGACGCCTGGAAGAACTAATCGGTTATCTTCATTTATACCGAACACTTCAAATGAAATATGGAGAAACATTAGTTCTAATTACTAGCAAAAACCGCTAGCCAATAATTAATTGGAAGCAGTCTATAATTATACTATGAAAATATTACCTTTTTATTAACGCAAGCTGAAGTTTGCGGTGCAAACATGAATAACAAACCTGGGCAACGTTTGCCATTTGAACCTAAACGCGTTTATGTTTTTCTTCAAATCTATTACGAGTTGTGACTTTATGTCATAAATGCATGCAAGTTACTGACCAATTTATGGTAAAATGTAAGCTCAGGTAACCATCCTACAAAATAAATGGATTTAATCTCCATAGTTTTTCTCTTAAAAATTAACAGCATGGAATATTAATTTTAGCACTTTACATGGCAAGTGTGATGATACTCTCACTGAGAACCAACATTTTAACCCCTTTTCCGCCACTTCAATGGCCTGAAATATGGGAAGGAATCGGAATGAAAGGTAAACGATGGAAACGAACTTATGGCAGATGAGAAACTTCCCAAGAATTTGCCTACCAACTACTGAAATCCACGAAAAAGCTCAAGGACACGGTAGCAGTTGATGGGAATCGAAACCTGGTACCTCAGGAATACGAGTCTCACGTGTCACCACGGTGCATTAAAAATCTCAAGGAAAACCTTTTGGGCGGAACAGTCTGCGGAGTCAAGACTTGCTGTGGCCTCAATCTCCGTCCACACAGCACATCATCATGGACAGAGTGCAGCGGCCTGTCCACGGCCGCTTAGGTGCAGTTTGTGAGAACGGCAGCCTTTGCTTTCCCATCAAGTAATTCCTCAATTCTTCAAGAGGCTGAGCACACCGACGTATCAGATGTTCAGCCAAGAGAATTATCACCATGTTAACACGGTAAATCTAGCCTGCAAAACCGGAAAAACGCTAGTGGATATGAAGTACACTTGTCACCCATATGTCCGATTCAAATACAAAATTTCCCTTAGTGAAGCCATCTTATTTGACTGCATAATTCTTAGTTAACACTGCAAAAAAATCACTGTGCACCATGTTCTACGAACCAGCAGACAGTTGAGATATTTACTGCTGTAAAACGCACACGGTTTGAAAGAGATATTAAAATATTAGTTCAGGAATGAACTGGAGCATGTTCAGATGGAGAAACAAAACGAACTGAGGTAGTTCTTTACATTCGGACGTGCCCGCTGAGACTCGGGATGCTTACCGTGTAGGACAATTCGCAGTGCGTTTTGTGAAGGATAGCGTGTATCGCACCCTTGTGGCCGATATTGAAGATTTAAGAGGACGAATCGGCTCAGATAGGATTGATCACACCAGAGATGCTTCCACGCGTGTGGCAGTAGATTGAGTATCCCCTAGACGTAGCCTACCGCCATAAATGCGCTCGCGTACGAGTAAATTGTCATGCAGGCAAATACAATTTTTGCTGTTCTCTTTCAGAAGGTGTGGATTTTCACATACGCACCCAGCGTCTAATGTATTCATTCATCTCTAAATGCTTCTTATCGGACTCCCTGTAATTAGGAAACAGATATCTTTTAACTAGGATGCGTCTCTATGCGTGAATTGAACAAGTCTACAAGAACTATTCTTCCTGTTTCATAGCTTGTAGACAAATGCTTTGAAACGCAGAGGATACGGCATTACAAAACAAATTACAAATAATTTATATTAAAAAGATGAAAATGTAGTTTGAGCGACTCATTAGTCAAGCATCTTTTGAGCTCACTTTGTTATTGCATGTGACTGTAAATCTTAAAAAAAAGAAACAAACGTTAATAATGTAATAATTTTTCTGCTATTACTCTGTACCGTTTTTTTCATTTAGGTTTAGTAGGTTCACTTTGATAATTACTGATAAAAAATCCTAGAAGAAGTGTTGAACCTACGAAATATGCGTTTAGTTTAGGGATTCAATACAGCTAGGACGCTTGCAAAATTTAAATGCGACAGTAATTAATACTCTAAAACCTATGAAATCACCAATAATATGCTTATCAAAAGCATAGATCATTGATAATAAAGTGATGAACACAAATCATTCAGTAGATAGGATAATGCATCCTAGAAGTCGTCACGAGGAAAGAAGCACCAAATAAAGTCAAAGAAGATAATCAGGGAAAACGATTATCCTTTGATGGGCATAAACGTTATTAGCAGCCAAAGGGTGAAAGTAAGATCACACCAGCTTAGAAAGCTTCCTATTAGAATAGTTCTGAAATATTTATTGGTGCACCACTGTGCGAACGTATTTTCTTCCCACACATACTACATTTTTCTTAATAGGCACACCTATTAAATAACGCCATAAAGGAACTTGCAACGGTTCTACTCTTAGTTCCTTCCTTATTTTTTTTCCATTTCTAATTCTGTCAAGTTTGGTGCAGCCCTTTACTTACATGAGGAACCTCGTCTCCATCGTATGAATTCGGTCTGTCTGTTTTCGTTTGTTAAGACCCAAGTTTCACAGTTAAAATTGATATCGCACCCTAAAAATTTAACATCTGATACTTGTTCTAGACTTCGACCCTCTAGAAAACTTTTAGATCACACTGGATGATTACCTTTAAATGCCATAATCTTTGTTTTTGTTAGGGATATCTTAATATCATATAATTTACAAGGCGCTCGTAGCGCTTCCAGGAGACACTTTTCTTCCTGAACGGCTTCAAAGAAGTCAGCCGGAGCAACACAATAGAAATATGAATTATCGGGTTAATTCAAGCTGTAATGCAGCTAATTGACATATTACCAGGCAGTGTCAAGTAGAGTACTACGTAATGATATATAGTTATGATGTACCAAGCAAGATGGCTTCAGTGTAACCTGTGAGGCAAGCATTCGCGAGTTTCCGAGTCTAATTCCCGTGTACCATCCACTCTGACGTTTGGCTTTTCGTGATTTTTCCTTGTTAGTAGTAGAATGCTTAAGTTTCGTGGCGTATGATGGTGCCGGACAGATAGCGAGAGGCTTGCTCAAAGGAAATAATACTCGACGTCGACTAGAGGGCTGCTTGGTCGATAGGTCGTTCACTTCCCTCTCCAGGTAGCTCCAGCAGAAGGACTGGTCTTGGAGCCTGAAACTAATATACTTCCGTGCATTTCTGTGGTCTATCTGCCTGCACTCTATAGGTTCCTGTTGTTGCTTCTTTTCATCCCTTCCTCCTGGGGTGTAGCAGTCACACTAGATCTATGTAGGGACCGAGGTGTATAACCAATATTTAAAGTACTGCGCTGCATCGATAGGTACCCCCATTGCAGTGGATTGTCACCCTTCGTTTTGTAACCGTTACAAATAGCTGTTACTTTACTTTTGGCCAACTACATTTAGCATGTTCTAGCATGTATCCTTCAAATAATAAATGCGGATGTTTGAAGGTTAATGTTCATAGAAACCGTTTACTGAACTTTATTGCTCCTCAACTGTGTGAAGTATTTTGCTAATAACTTACCTTCGAAGTTGTGGTTTTTATTCTGACTTGCTGTCTTCCAGAAATAATGAAAGTCTATATCTGCTGCAAAAATAAATGGCTGATTTAAGAAACGCAAGCGATATGTACCTGAAACTTTGGCAATATAAAATAACTATGGAAACCCTGAAATTAGAAGTAACCTCGCTAGTCAGCAAGATAAACTTTTTAATTTACATAAAACCCCATTTGTGAAGCATTGAGAAGACAGTCTTACAAAAGCGGCGAGTGAAAAGAGTCATACACTTGTTAGACTCAGCAGCAGGAATATATGGAGTTGTTGAATGCAGGAACCAGCAGATCTAAATCAGTAGCAGACGCGTTCACGCTCGCCCAGCCACTGGAGAAGGGAGATTTCATCTCGAAGCAAAAGAAGAAGAAGAAAAAAAAAAAAAAAAACGTATTAACGTGTGGAACTCCCCATTTTCCTTCTTCCCTTTCTAACCACATTTTTTCCACTACCGCTCTGAAACGTTCAACTAGCGAAGAGCCAATCTCAAAGCTTTCCAGCACCATTCATCGCGTATGTCTCAGGAAAGAGAACGAGAGTGAGATTCTATTCAACGAGATGCTGAGGTCATCTAAACCTGTCAATCATTTCCACCAAAATATACCATATTTACTGTGTTTCGAGCCAGATTTCAGAGTATAAACATTCTGGTAAATTGAACTGCCACTAAAGTAGCACCATAGGGGATTGAATACATTACCATTATGATTTCTAAACAGGGAACTGGCACATGAAGTCAGCCAGGATTAGCGTTTCTTGAACCAGGAGTATGAGTTAAGCATCTTATACAACTTTCCTAATTTTGTTGATTGAATAACTGTAAATATTAGATGCCATATACTGTTCTTTGCAGACGATTGCACATTGCTCAATTAAAATTCGGAATGCTACAAATCAGCGATTTCTAACATTTGCAAAAGAGGGGAGGCTGGATTTTCTTCCTTCAACTTTATGCGGACTGTGTCACTCTCTTAGCACTGAAGTGTGTTGCGCTGCCGGTTTGGTTACATGTACCTTGCATTTGATTTACGAAAGTACTTTCAAATCTGATGCCATAGGTGACTAATTTGGTATTTCTTACGTTTAAGAAGCCTATCAATATTTGGCGACAAAGTCGAAGTGCATAGCCTTAAAAGATACACCAAGCGATCTTCGCGTAACCTATTGCGATACAGATCTATAGTATAGGTCAATTTGGAGAAATTCTGTTCACAAATACGTATAAGTCACTGTACTCAGTCTAATGTGCACTATTCTTTAAAATGCATATTTCTCTACCTAGTATATTTTAATCGACTTAAGCATTTTCAGAAATTATCTTATTTTTAACTTTCTTGTAGGTGCAAGGGGAATATGGGAATACAGTAGGCTTTAAGCGATACTGAAATATTTTAAGAACTGGTTACTATGTGGTGCCTTTGAAATTCCGTCACTTTGCAAGGTCAAGAGATAGAAAAAGCGAATGACATTCATATTTGAGAAAAGCTTAAGTACTGGCAAATTCAAACAAATAATATAGAATATCTCGGAAATAGTTCACTCAAAAGAAAAAAATAAGTATCTGAGATAAATTGTGTGTTTTAACGAGATCCACATTTTCTGTTGGGTAAGCTTTTGTCTGTCTCTTACTATTTACCGTTTATGCAAAAATCATCAAGAATTAAGAGGTCTTCAGAGAACATTCCCAGAAAATCCAAGGTATGATTAGAAACTGCCACGAAGTCGCCTGTTTTTGTCCGTCACTGGATACTGACTGTCTGCTTGTGATTCTACATGCCACAGGCACTAGCTGATTCACATTCCGACTGAAACAGAAAGGTGCTAAGTACGTAAGCATCTACAGAGAGACAACTTTGGACATCGCTGTTATAGATGAATCCACGCTTCAGGGTGATTATAATGGTATAAGTAATTGGGCTGGTGAAAACAAGATGATCAGTTATGTTAGGAAAAATAAGTTAATTGTATTCAGCAGATCTGAGAGGGAAATTCTCCATTACTACTGCATGGGCAGGGAACAAACTTTGCAAATGGACAACTACAAATATTTGGGAGTGTAGACTCAAGTAACCCTGAATGAAACGATCAGATAAATTCTGCGTCTAGGAAAGCGCGAAAAAATTACATTTCCTACCGAGGATACTGAAAAAGCGGAGTGCATGGTCCAGGAAAGCTGGCCACAAGTCCTTAGTGTGGCCGGTTAAGGAAACAACTTTATTGTAGCATGATGATTGAGTTGAGTTAATCAAATGCAAAAAGGAGGACTATGAACTGTGGCAGAAAGGGACATTTTGAACAGTTACAGGTTTGAAGAATGCAACACAGAAAACTCTACCTACGTACTTCTGTCTCATTTCATTGCTGAGAAATAATGTTTCAAAAAGTGTATATATTCATTTTAAACATATTGTATGTACGCAAGAAGCGCGGTTACTATGGTATACAATGTTTATGGGTCTAGAGAAAGCGTATTATTATTAGAGGAATGCAGTATTAATACATAAAAAGCGGATTAAATTAAGATATATTTAGTATCTTAAACGAGCTGTACAAACAAAACACCTCCTGTATATTAAACTAGAAGAACCCTTATTTATAGTTGGGAATAAATAGACCAGGTCGGGAAATTAAATTGAGCATTTAGCACAAACTAGATTGTTAGTTAACACATTTAATCATAGGTTGTTTGTTAACATCAATGTATGAGCTAGTAACAATAGCTGTAGAAAGTAGTTTTGACTTATTATTTAGTATGGCCTGGGTTAAAATTATATTCTGGTCATATGAACCTTATTGAAAATATATCAATAAGTACTATAATTTAAAAAAAATATTTTTGTGTGCCTTAAGACAAAGAAAACAATATATTTGGGTAATAGTACTGAATTCCAACCAGAATTACCGTTTTGAAGGGTATGGGATGGCATCCTCTTAGGTGACCATTCTATGTACAGCCATGGAAATGTATGCTTTAATACCGTTTTAGTCCATGGATGTTAGTTTCACACCAAAATATATATCCGTGCTCTTCGTCACATTGTAATTCAAATACCAAAGCATTAAGGCAAATTTGGTGAAACTTGATACTAGCAAGTATTCTATGGGTCTTTTAATCTCAGTGTCTCTAGGTGATTTATTTCACTCAAATTTAGCATTTTCTTTGAGTGCAGATAGTGTTATATGCTGAAGTTAGACGTTACAATAGTATCTGAATAACTTATCCTACTCATAAACCTCACACGAATACGTTCTCCCATTCGCTATCATAAACTCGTGTATTTTGTATATTCGCATTTAATATTGGCAACTCAGATATACCACTTGTTTGTGCTGATGCATTGACTATTAATGCTAAATAGCAATGATGCTTTACTGTTTTATTTATTGTAAAAGGGATGAAAGGAAGATTATAAACTTGAATATTATGCAACTTGCCTAATCACAGTAGGTGGCTATAACAATTATTGTATCAAAATATGTTTAATACAAAAAATAGTTAATAAAAGCGTAGAAATTATTACTACCGCGCAGGTGGAACGAAGCCACCACTACATTTGTTGTATCAAAGCAACCTTCATCACTGGGAAAGAGAATGTGCGGTGAGTAAGGCAAATTGAATCACTATCTCTCCTCTAGTGCCGATGCCTGATTTAAACAATCAAGGTATTGATGTAAATTCTTGAATAATTGTAAGTAATATATCATTTTATAAATATATCAATAATATATAATTTTATGAATGCTGCTTATGTAAAATGATTTAAATAATCACGATATTAATTGTACTTAAATTTCTGTGTTATTGATTCTAAAACAGTTTCCTTTGTGTTAAAGCTACATTTGGTATTCATGGTTTATTCGATTCTCTATTCTACAGGATCTTTATTATAACAAGGAAAATATTTTGGGGTGGGCATTGTATGAGAAATTCACACGAGGTTTGATTTGCTTGCAGAGTTCACAGCGATAAGTGAGTATTCAAATAGGACACGATGGAGATGATGACGCTGTCTTTATTTCCCTGTACGAGAAGATAGAGCCTAGAAATCGGGCAGAAAATATTGATAAAAAGTGTCACATGCGGTTTAATACTCATGTATATTCAAGACTTCAATGTGCGCGTGTGAAGTTTTGTTGATTTAATTTGCATCCGTTATCACGGCTTTGTGTCACTCAACAAACATTCTCTGATTGCCACATTGCGAGGGGTTGTTCGGGTTAGCTTGTTCCCAACCTTCATCTGACAAGTATCGCATTTTCCCTTTAAAGCCCTTCCCCTAACCTCATTACTATGTGGTTTTCGCAAAAATGGGAAGGCAGGGAGCGTGGAAGAGCCGATTCTCATATGCCTACACGTTTGTCTCGGGAATTACGTATATCCGTTAAAACTCTGTCTGTTGGGGTTGAAAAAGCATTATTTGCAGGCGAAAAACGGAAGAAGTGTGGTAAAAGTAATACAGGACACTTCTTCTACGACTTTGTATCACTCGTCCACAACATACTTGGTGCATATTGTCAGCCTCTTCTCAATCAGTAAACATTTTATTACATATTAGGAATACTTTGGTATACTTTTTGTAGCTAAAGCACTACTTGAAATTTTATTTTACTCTGTATAACAAGTTTATTTCGGAGATAGGCAAAGTTACAGTGAAAAAAAAAGATGACGTTATAGAGAAAACCTATCTCCAGGAAAAGCTGCTGGGTTAATGTTGATCCTCTATATTGTGACGTTGGACTCGGCGCACAAAAATGGACGGATGAGGTCGAGCTACTTCACACCATATTGCCAGGCCAGTAAGAATAAAAAGGTGCTCAAAGTCAGGCTGCTTCGTGCACTGTTTGCGAGTATGTGACTATAACAATGGAAGGAGTAGAAACAAAAGGGACTTTTCTAGCGCCTTCTCGAGACTTCTACTGTGCTTTTCAAATGGGAAAGTGTTTGTCCTTGAGCGTCTCCAGGCCAGCAACCAATCGGAATCCTGCTGTGTTATCATGTTGCTTTCTCCTTAAGTGGGGCTTGCGATATCACATTACGTCTAGCACTAGGTAGACCATTATGAACTAGGACAGTGTGCGAGAGAGAGACGGAAATATGAAAAGAGTAGGGGCAATGAGCTTGCAATAATGTATAGCTACATCTTTTGGGGCGACTGCTGTGAGGTGATACGTTTGTAACAAATAAGTGTTACCTTCTCTGGCCAGCGTCGTTTAGAAGATCTGCGTTGAATTACAGCTCACTTCCTGCAAGCTGTAGAGTGATCTCAATATTGATGTGCACTTGCAAGACGATCTTGTTGTTACTGGAACAAACTTGTAGTAATGTCTGTGTCTAGTAAGCAACGCTTCTCGTTGCTTTGCTACGTCAGCAGGAATACCTCTTTCTGGCTAGCTGAAATATAAGGGAGCTGAGGTCTTTCTCTGGGGTATGCAAAGGTGTGTTGAAAACAAATGCATAGAGATTATTTCAGCTTATATCCAATTTAATGTATGAACTTGTAGTTACTCGTACGAGAGATGCCAACTTGAACTATGATAAAGTACTCCCTTTATCTCGTCGTACTTTTAACTCGGATATATCTTACAGACACATTAATAACATATATCTCACTGACGTCTGTAATATTTTGAGATGACACTCTCCATGCGCCCGTGTTCTTCAGATCATAAGCCGAGAGAGAAGCATACACCCTCACTTCCCCTAAGCGTCCTGACGCTACGCGAATTAAAAAACAACTGTCAATAATCTATCTTCAAGTCCAATATTCCATTCATTTCTCTTTCTGTATTTATAATAGTAATAATAATAATAATAATAATAATAATAATAATAATAATAATAATAATAATAATAATAATAATAATAATAATAATAATAATCATAACAATAATCATAACAATAATAATAACAATAATAATAACAATAATAATAACAATAATAATAACAATAATAATAACAATAATAACAACAATAATAACAATAATAACAATAATAACAATAATAACAATAATAACAACAATAACAATAACAATAACAATAACAATAACAATAACAATAACAATAACAATAACAATAATAATAATAATAATGATGATGATGATGATGATGATGATGATGATGATGATAATAATAATTTTGTTATTGATTTACTATCTTCAACCAACTGCAATTGTTATTTTTATTAGTAATTACTTCGTTCACTTTAATATAACTTGTTTGTCTTATAAAAAGAGATGACAGTCAAAGTCAAGTGGCAATCTGTAGGCACCACCGTCGTCAAGTGAATTCTACATTTCTGCATCAAGACATGAGTCGGTCAATGTGTCAGTGAGTGCGAGACAGCTATGCGTGTGTGTGGTACGTGGCGTGCGTCATAAGAAGATTCTTGCGCTCGTCGAGGGATTTCACCGTCGTAGTGGGTGAATGAGAGACAGCGAAAGTGAAGAAAGACACTGAAAGGAGTGAAGGAAAATTACGGAAGTAGAAGCTGCGAATTAAGATAGCCCGAAAGACTGTAGACCAGGCATCGGCAAACATATACTCAATGAGGTATCAGTTGTTGTTGTAGTGTTTAACGCCCGCTTTTACTACTACGGCACCGCAGGCGGTGACACTGATGATACATGGAATGAAGATGGAGCACCGGTGGAATGAAATGGCGGGGGAAACCGGAGAACCCGGAGAAAACCCGCCCTGAAGCCGCTTCGTCCACCACGAATACCACATGCGGGTCCCTGGGATCGAACCCGGGCCGCCTAGGTGGTAGACGAGCGCGCTAACCGCTCGGCCACGGCGCCGCCGAGGTATCAGTATGACGTCTCACCATGCAACCCGCAATGCACATGACGTAATGTAGAACAGGGGATGGTACTGACCTTCGTTCAGAAGAAATCATCAAAGTGCTATTCTAGATATCAAATTTAATAGACCAGGAATAATTAGATGCACTCTAATTCTATGAATATAGTAAGACTTTAAGTTAAATAAACTATATCCTTCAAAGTTATAAATAAATAAATTTATCTTTAAGTCTTAGTATTTAATTACACTTTCATAGATATATTTAGAAGTGCAGATAAATACAACAGGACAGTCCGCCCGTGATCGGTGTGTATGCAGTGCCAGTTAAGGCTGCGAGGGAGGGGGAGAGAGAGTAAGCGCTGCCCCTGACACGTCATGGTTGCAAGGCCTCATTGAGTACATGTTTGCCGATGCCTGGTGTTACACTGTAGACTGTGCTAACGAAGAGAGAAAATGTTGAATTCGTGGTGAAATTTTAGACGATACTAAAGTGACAGAAAAGTAACAGGACCTGAGTTTGTAGCCTTTGTAACAATATGTTGAGAACTTTCATTAAAAGCAACAAATATTTTAAAATTTTCAGATGTTTAAAATATCAAGGGGTGTGTTAATTATTTATAAATTACCTAAAAGAATAAATGTTACAGGAAGTCAGCATGAGCAAATTCTCAATGTAGAGCAGTGATCCCACTGAACTGCAGAGCAATCCGAGGTCTTCTCTTACCTCTGTCGTGTCTAGGATTTGACATTCATACTGATTGTGAGTGATATATACTTTTATATGTTACGACTACTGGTGTAACATGCAAAGGAAATGAAAGTGTTAACCTCAAAGTACTCCATTCTACACAAACGAAATCTGCGCAGACATGCCTTCAAATTATGCATTAAGCATTAGAACCATCTCGTTAACACAACTTAGAACTATTGTTTAGTGAAATATGACAAAACGTATCACCATGGCACTGAAAATTAAATATTTCCGAATATTTCATGAGTAAATTCCTTGCTTTCATACACTCCATTTGAAAATCAACAAGCCCCTCTTAATCAACTATGTCCGTTAAAGACGCACCTAGGTTATACTATATAGTGAGATATATCGTGTACCGCGACCTGCATACATCTAATGTGGCTGGTACTCCAGAGGAGGAACAGTTGAAGTGAGGGAACGACAGGAGGCTACAACCACAGACAGACAGGCCACAGAGAGGCGCGGAAGTTTCTAACAGTTCCAGACTCGAAGACCGGTCCCATTCTTTGAGGTGCCTCCGGCAGGTCTCTGGTGTCCACTCTTTCTTTTGAGCAAGGATTTGCGCCATCTGTCTCACACAGCCATAGGTCACGAAAGTTGGAAGCACACCCGGAACACAAGAATGGAACGGAATGAAAGGTAAATGATGTGAAAGAGATCCTGGTGGACGAGAGACCACCTCAGCATTCGCATACCTTTAAGGGAAAATCACGAAAATACAAGGTCAGATTGGGCGGTCGGAGGAAATCGAACCCGGAACCTCCCAGATACGAGCTTCGCATGTTATTGCGGAGCCATCTAGCTCGGTAAAGACATGTCTAATACACTGTAACAAATAACACCAGTTACTCCTAATCGCACCTGGTCTTCTAATCGGTTAGCGTAGCACTAACGTTACACTTAAGTCACTATTGCACAAACTCATAGAAACACAACCGTCAAACGGAAGCACAACTGAACAGTTACTACCGGATTACAACTGAACTGCACTCGGCGCGGCTCATAGTCGCTGTCCACTGAACGCTTAACTCTGAGCGCCTCACTCGTTAACAGTCATATGGAGGAAAATGAAAATGAAAAGTGCTATTTGGGCATGTTTACAACATACCCGGGCTGTATAGGGCGATCCCTCTTCAGCCAAGTTTAAGTTTTTATTTTGTTGTGTTAGAGGTCCTATCAGCATTAGTGCGTATTCATTGCTTTAATTTTTGGGTTTCTGTTGACATTGTGTAGTGATATGTGCTGTGTTGGTTTGTGTATTTGTGTTCAGTTGCCTGTGCTTCACATCCATCGCTCCACAGGCAGGCATCTACCCAAGAAGACCATTGATTTTTAAATGGGTGTCATTTTCAAATTCTTGCTGCTGCACTTCATCGGTTATTTTTTAAATTTTTGTAAGCTTTTGCATGTTTGGTGTGTGTATGTGATATGTGTATTTAAATGTTTTGAAAATGTTGTAAATAATGTTCAAGCTTATCCTGTTCTTGTTGTTGGTGTTTGTAATATACGTGTATAAGTGTGATGAGAGGAGAATTTTTGCCTTTTTCTGTTTCTTGCATATTTTTCATCTTTTGCGCAGCGTCTATGAGTGTTCGTCTATAGCTTCTTGTCTGTGCGTTGTGTATATATGTGATCATTTGTCTGCTATGTGTTTGTCTATAGTAATTGTGTTTGTGTATTGATATAGTGTGTTTGATTTGAGTGAGGGCAGTAGTTCGTACGCAGTCCTCAGGCACCTTCTCTCGAAAGATCTGATTTTATTCATTGTGTCGGTAGTTATAGAAGGCATGGTGGCTACGACTGCATGTGTCAGTTGAGGTCGTATTAGTGTCATGTATAGTTTGTGTAAGATGTATAGTGTGAGTACTCCTTTATTTAGTCTGACCAGATAATTTAAGGTTGAGTTTACGGGTTTTGCTTTGTTTAGAAGTATTTTGTAGTGTGGTTTAATTGTTAGTGTGTTGTGTATGTGGATTCTTAGGTATTTAATCGATTTTTGACATGTGATGGTTTGTTTATTAAATGCTAGTGTAGCTGTTTTGTGTGATTGTTTCATCGTTTTTCTTACCACAATGGCTGGTGTTTTTTTCAATGTTGATTGTTATGTGCCATTTGCGGGTCCACTGTAGAAATGTATTTAATTGCTTTTCAAGTTTTCCTCGTGCGGCTGCAAGTTTTGCGTGTATGCTCCAATATGAAGTGTCATCTGCATATTCGGCTAAGTGTAAGCTTTTGTGTATTGGTTGTGGTGTGTCTGATGTGTATAGTATGTATAGCAGACCCGAGATAGCGCTCCCTTGCGGTGTTCCTGCTTGCATGTTTATGGTATCAGACAGTAGTCAGTTTATTTTTATGTACACAAGGGAGCTCCTTTTATAGTGCCCGATCCACGGCAGGACTTTCTCGAAAACGAAGCTTCTGGACCCTATCGGAAGGAACTCTCTCGAGTCACAATTCCGGCGCACAATTGGTCATTGTGTTAGACAGTTAGACGACTTGTCCATCAAGGGAACCGGCCCAACCCGGCCCAGCCCGACCCGGTAGGTAGAAGGCCAGACCGATGCGTGCCGATCCACACCCCCGGCCATCGGTAACCGGTTTCACGGCCGCGGTGACAATATATAAACCCCTGGTAATTCGTATGGCCAAAGCAGTACCTTCCACGCGGTATATTAATTTTAAAGAAGCACACGCGCACAAATTCTGTTGATTGCTATACCATAAGCGTTGCACAGTGGCTCTAAATGCTTCCTGTTATATCCTTTACGGTTTTCATATGTGAATAATAATAATATTGTAAATGAACTTCACAGCTCAGGCGGGAACGCACACTTCATTGTCCTCATTAAAACAACTAGTAATCCGATATGTAGCGTCCCATGAGGCGAGTTAAGATAGGCTGGTCTCTGTCAGCAATAATACCAACTCATACTGGACAGAAGCAAGGCAAGGAATTAGGGGTAAGCTCTCCGTAATCCCTTACGTTCACAACAAAATTGCGCTCCAGTTTATCCTCAACAGATATATTCTTGTGGGAACAGCTCGTCCATCTAGCTTCCTTCTTTTAGAAATAAATAATCCTTGAATACAAGAACCTCCTTTGCTAGTTGCTTTCTGAGATCCAGTCATAGTACATGCCATTGCTGAGGTTTGCATACCATGTAAATCATCTTGGAGTAAAATTATAATTTAAAAACAATGAAAAGAGGTATACGAATTACTTATTGACCCCACTGGCATTAAATTATATAAACATCCCTCACAAGGGAATGGTTTCCGTTTAAATAGAGAGTTCATAATATTCAAAATTAGACCGACAGACTCTTAAACCAGAGAAATAGCTGGTATCTTTGTCAGAGTACGGCTGAGTAGGGCACACAGATGCACTCTTTGTGTTAATCGCAATGGGCGTGCGTTCCAACAGTTGTTTTGAATGGTAAAGCTGTGATTAACTGTAAACAATAAGATGTTTTGTGTTTTGTTTTTGTGTTATATGTTTGTTTCTTGGATTAAGATTGTGTGTGCGTTACTGAGATAAATGTAATACTAATTTTCATTGATGATTTTTCGGTAAATACCTAAACTGGGTGGGAGGCAGTAGGTAATGACATTAACTCGTGTAATGCTTAAACGAAGCACCGCAGCAAAAAACTTTTCTTAATAAAGTGTTTAAAATAATGTTATCTATCAGCTCCCATAGTTTGTTGGTCTAATTTTGGGAGACCTGTATATATACATATTGGTGTCCCAAAAACACACCGACAACGCTTAGTGTGTTGTGTGGGATGTCAAAGTGGTCGGTTTTCAAACAGGAACCTTTGTGCGGAAATACACGTTTTGGACGCTGTGACAATCTGTTAACATTCGCTTTGCTATATGTTAATACGCAAGGCATGCGATCCTTTAGTCGTCTGTGTACTTCTTTGTAGTGTTTAACGCCCGCTTTTACTACATACGGCACCGCAGGCGGTTACACTGATGATACATGGAATGAAGATGGAGCACCAGTGGAATGAGATGGTGCGGAAAACCGGAGAACCCGGAGGAAACGCGCCCCAGCGCCGCTTCGTCCGCCACAAATCTCACATGCAGTTGTCTGGGATTGAACCCGGGTCACTTTGGTGAGAAGCGAATGATCTAACCAATCTGCTAGGGCGCGGCCGATCGGTGTACTGGGATGACCAATCTGAGCATAATAACATTCCTGCACATAGACTAAATTTCTCCAGAGTCCTTGGTACGCATCCAATTTCATTACTTGTGTAGTTTCCAGTACAGTAACAGTTTTAACAGCAGTGCGAAACGTACCAGTACACAGCTGCTGGAATGACCGACTTGAGCTCCAGTACACTTTTATATAAATGTGCGGAATCACCTCAACGTCACATATCCAAATCGATGGATTGGTAGGGGTGGACCAGTTCCATGACCAGCACGCTCGCCAAATGTGACACCTCTTGACCATTTTCTGTGGAATTTATGAAGATCATGGCGTATGTCACTCATGTAACGTCAGTGAAGAACCCTATTGCTCGAGTAAACGGAGCTACCTATTGAAAATCTTCAAAGACAACCGCACTTATTGGGTCATGTACATGACGCTCACCACCGCCGATATACTGGACTGTGCAATGACTTAAGAGGTACACAGTTCGAAGCCCGTTTGGAATGTAGGAAGCTCCATGTTTGCTTTATTGACGAAATGTGAACGTATTCCCATCTTACAATTCGATTCGCTACAGCGTCCAAACGGTGCATTTCCGAACAAATTGAATACCCACTAGTTTCCCGTATCGCACAACATACTAGGCCTTGTTGGTGTTTTTGTGGGATGCCCTGTATATATTTATATACACACTCTAAGGAAAGGGGAAAAAAAAAAAAAAAAAATGAGCAGACTCTGGAAGCGTATATTTGTCCAAGTGCATGTAGTTTCCGCGGCCGGTTTACAATGGTGTCACGGAATGCGTGTCTTTAGCGTCCTTCTGTTGTCATTTCTCATATTGAGTCTCAACTATTCAATATGAGTGGATGGCCGAGTGGTTGGACTTACACAAATATACGCTTCCAGAGTCTGCTCATTTTTTTTTCTTAGGGTATATATAATTGTAATATCTTGACAATTTAAAAGCATAGCAAAATCCGCATGTCAGTTTTGTCTCTCAGATTATGCTCAAAATTTGAAGAACATTGGTGACAAACTTCATCTATGAAACATTTTTAATGCGTAAGAAAAATATAAGTCGAGTTAAAGGCTTTACAAGTAAATACTGGTCGATATATCTGTGTTCTTCGGCATTTAAGGGACACTGGGAGTGAAATTTTGGTCAAAATTGTCAAAAAGTCGAAAATTGTTTTTTTTTACCTTAAAATGTTCCTGGAACACCTGTGTATTTGGATCAACTAACATTTTTCATATCCCCTACTCCATGTGACCATTACGGCCCTTCCAAATGGCGCTCTTCCCTTAACGTACACAGGATGCTCCTATATAAAAGCCTGTTTTTCTCAAAACTACATTTCTGCACATTCCAAAAGAAGGTCGCGCCTGAGATTTGCTTCAAATTCAATGAAAATTTCCAAAAGTATTCATAAATAGCAGCTAAATAAAACTATGATTCAATATTGATGTTATCGTTAACATGAATTCCAAAAACATTTTTTTTGTATGAAAAAAATCAATGATTTTTAAGATTAAATTTTCTTTGTTATTATAAATATATGTACAGCATAATCAGCGAACGTATTTGAAATATCTCTTCATACAATTGTTACTTATGTTTTACAGTATCAGTTCGGCCAATATAAATGAATTTTGAAAAGTTAATAGACGCAAGCTCTATTTTGAAAATGTGCCTATTAAATGCATAAAATAATTTATATATCCTAAACGAATTATCCACTTTTAATGAAATTTGGTGTACCTCCTATTCTCATATAAATACAAACACAGAACAAATTTCAGAACAATCTATAAAAAATGTGGAACTTTCAAATTTCACTCCCAGTGTCCCTTAAATAGTGAGTGTTGAAGCTGTAAGAGGCTCTGAGAGCGAAGACCAAATTATGTAATTGAAGCAAATGTTTGAATTATTCTTGGACATAAAGGATATTTTTAAATTTATTTTGAAAATGTTCCCCAAGCTTCAGCTGTGGCTACGCGTAGTCAAACATACCTGGAATTTTTTTTTAATATCAGATAATAAATATTATGGTTAGTAAAGCTAAAAAGGTTGCAGCTTCCGTTTAATTTTGTATGGTGCCGTTTATGCCATTTCTACATAATTACGATAATGATGAGCAGGTCAGAGAAGCGGTATAGAAAGTGATGACAACTCCATTGTAATTCTCTGGCAGTGAACTGGAAGTATTAGCACTAATTCCGTGTTTGTGGTTCTGCGATATCTAGGTGTAAGTTTACGATGAGGCTTCTCCATCTTCAGCTTGATTTTGAATCAAGATGATAAGCTTCCCCAAAAATGTTACAGCATGAAGAACCACAAATACATGATGAGCGTCAAAACCCCCATTTCGCTGCTAGAGAATTACAAAGTGTTTTGTTTACTTCAAGTTCAGCTGTAAGGCTCGAACGGCTGTAATTCAATCGATTTATGGTAGCACTCACAGTTATACCATAGATCAAGGGAAAGCATTTAATCTAAAAGAAAGGCAGCGCATTTATGAAAAATATGTTCCCTTTAATATATACGTGAAGACTGGTAAAATACAAAACGAAGTTATAATTTAATTTTGACGGTGATCAAAAGCCGTGGTATAATCCATGGACTGTCCACAAAGGTACAAACATAATGTAACACTTCAAGCCAAGATAAAACTATCATTATATGATTATTCTACAAAGAAATTTAAATGTGTTTCGCCAGAGAAATCAAATTCTGTGCTAGGAAGTTTACGTGAGAACTCTTGCTGATGATCAAGGACTTAATCGTGAAATCAGGTGTTTATAATAAACTTCACCTTGTTATTTATAACTAGCAGTCTGATCTGGTCAACTCCTTAGTACTGCGGTAGCGCTGCTGCTTACCAATCGGGAGGCCCGGGTTCGGTAGCTGGTACCGGGGATGTTTTCCCGTTGAGAGACCTGATCCAGAATGCACACAGCTTAGTTAGTCCCCTGAGGGTCCAACTGAGGAGCTACTTGATTGAGAAGTAGTGACCCCTGGTTGTGAAGACCGCATAACCAACCGGGATAGACCGGGACGCTGACCACGTCCTACCCTCCAGTACTGTACCCAACTCATGACGCCTGTGGTGGGCAGAGGTGGGGGATGCAGCGCCTGGGTGGCAGGCCTAGGCTCGGAATGGACTGTTGCATCGTGGGGTTAGTTATTTATTGGTCTGTTCCAGTACACAGCCATATGTTTCAGTATACCTAGCAGTCAGCTGATTGCAATTGTCTTGTCCAAGTTCGGACCCAAAACTATAATTCAGGTGATTTTAGATTTTGCATAAGTAAAATACAATACAAAATACAGTTCAGCTGTTATTTTTGCGTGAAGTATACACCTATTGCTGCTTTCCTGCTGTTTCATGCACGTTCTAGAGAATTCCGAATTTACATTTTTGAAGAAATATGCTGCCCAACACCAGCCAAACGAAGAGTTATACAAACAAATGTCCATACACTTTTCATCACCATTGCCAGTAAAGTCTCTGTTATAGCGTATAATAAACATCCCAGACTAAGTTTAAACTTTTCCCTCAATAAAGTTGCAAACAGTTTTATATTCGGAATAGGCATAAAATGTAGAAACCTTAAGTGAATAGGGTTTCGATAGTATACTCAATTTCCTACTCATAGCCAAGACGATTAAAACCACTACACCTGCCGACACGTGTGCAAATCACTTTTTTCCAAAGCGCCATGTCTTCTACCGTAAATACCAGATGTTTGAAAGAGGACTCTGATATTGCAACAGAACTTGGGGTTCGTCTAAACTAGAATAAATGTTCCTGTAAACATATGTCTGGAAACAGATTCCTGTTGTGATATGAGCCATTTTATTTGTGTTGAGTATTGACACCGTACAATGCACTTCATCCAACAAACGTATTCAAGAGATCACTTTACTGTCACAAGCGGTTAACGGAACAATTGTTGGGTATGTATCCATAAACATGAAACAGGAGCTGTGATGATTTCTGCCATTCTGTCCTCTGGTAACATCTGCACGTTATGTCGATACTACTACACGAGATGCTCCATGCGGTTACCATACATGCTTCAACTCCTCTTCTCAAAGGATCCAGAAGTCTTTCGATCATACCTGGCTGTTCTCAGATTTGGGCACATTCATTGGTCATGCGCTCTTCTAACGTTTGCACATTGTCGACAGGTTTGGCATACACCAAAGGTTTAAATGTTCCCATAGCCAAAAATCTAATGACTTGAGGCTCGGCAAATTAGGAGGCCATACTGGACCTCTTTGATCAACCTATCCGTTGGATGAAGTACATTGTCCGGTGTAAATACACAACGCAAGTAAAATGGCTCATATCTCAACAGATATTTGTTTTCGGAACTTTGATTCTAGGTTTGCCCAATCCCAACTCCTGTTACAATATCAGACACTTTTTCAAACACCCTGCATTTTTTGTAGTGTTTTAAACATTTTCATCCTTATTTGGAGACGTCTTCAGTATGAACTTCTGTTTGTGCCGTATATGTTTAAAAACAACTAACTAATGGCAGCATTGCCGAAGACGGTGATGACAGGAATTTTGGTAGTAAACTTAGAAATTAATATGTAAAGAAACTTTGAATGTAGATTTTTCCACTAAATAGTGTGCCAAAATAATTTATCCCTGTATTAGAGAACTTTAGATGCACGCTAGCAGATGTCTTTGATCACAAATGAAAAATAAATGTTTCAAGGTTTCAAGGACAAAAATGAGCGCTGTTAGAACGTGTAATTTGTGATGGCACAGTAAGAGTTTTTCCTTTAGGAATTAACAATGATAGGAAGCTTTAGTAAAATAATAGTTTAATTCCCTTACAGCCGTTCCGAATTTGCTGTTCACAATGTTTACATTATAGGTAGCCATTATACAACGGAGGAGTTTACCACGTGCATATTGTGGCTACAACTTCACGGGAGGAAGAGATGAAGTGAAGAGGCTACAGTCCCCAAGTAGGCAGGCCACAGAGCTGTACGGAAGTCCCTAGCAGTTTCTGGCAAGTCAACTCTACTTTTTGTGTGTCCTCCCTTGCACGTGACTTGATGCATATAAGTTTACTTCGATTCCCGTCAACCAACCAATCTAACCTTGGGTTGTGTGGTTTTCCCACCGGAAGGCGAATGCTGTGGTGGTTTCTCATCAATCAGCATTTTATTATCAATCCGTTTGCTTCTCATCCTTCAGGTGTGCTAGTTTTCAAGCTGTGTGGCGGTGTGGGAAGACGTTGCAGATGTGGCTTAAAAGGAAAGTAGTCCCCATAGATCATAGATGGCTCTTAAGTCGACTTAACCTTCATCGCTCTCTCTAGGCTGCTACAGGAGTGAGACGGGTCTTCGAGACAGGAACTTTTAGGTACTTCCACGCGTCCTTGTGGCATCTCTGCCTGCGGCCTGCAGTCTCGTGTGGCTCCTTTACTTCATCCCTTCCTTCTTGGGGGATGGTGGCCACAATAGATGTGGGTAGGTTGCAATACATGAGTTTTCTTTCGTTGCCTAACTGTTGACCTTTAACTGAAACACTCGCCTATATCGCACTACGGAATAGGAAGTATTACCTACTGAACATTGATTCTGTATATATGTATGTAGACTCAAAACATAGGAAATGCGCATTCAGATATAGTTTATTGAAACACCCATTATCGGATTCCCTTTATCTTTACTCAGCGAATCTCTGGCTTGTTGAAATCAGTTCTACTTTGAAACGTTTGCCGATCGTGCCGTGTCTTGAATGGTGATGCGAGTGTTTCTGACTCTATAGGCATGACGATCAGAATACGTCCTTTTATCATGTGAATGATTCGCATTACAAGTTCTGACAGCAGTTGTTGGTGCTCAGACCGAATGGGACGTGAGCAAAACACGAAGGGCTTAGAGACGTATATATAGAACTTTCAGATACACACTGACATGTACTAATTGCTTTACAGGACGCTTGGTTATTTATGCAGGATTTATATTGCGATTTCAGCTCCATCTGTTGATTGTCCATACTTTTCAATTGGACATGCTTACATGCAGTAACTTTCTGATTTGAACATTTAACTTAAAGTTATGGGGAATGTATATGAAAATTAAGCTATGTATTGCTCTTATTTTTGAATATTTTGAAAGATCGCATTCCTAATGCGAAAGTGTAAAACTATTTACAGTTATGGAATAGATATTAGGTTGTAAATTCTCATTGCTATGAAATCAGAAGGCTAAAAATGTCGTTTCATTATAGGTACGTATTTAAAATTATAAATATCACTGCAAAGTACTGGAGCATTTATGTTAATTACAGAAAACAAATGGAAGTAAAAGTATCACCACTACTTTAGGTATAAAGTGTGCACACCCTCTGCTACTCTCTCTGCAGACTTCATCTAGCCCCTTACAATGGAGCGACCAGGCAATGGGGCCATCACGACTTAGCCAATGATTTCCAAATGTAGTTGTAATATGGCGGCGTTTTATTCTCACGATGACCAGACAGATCACACAGTCCTTGTCAATAAGGTCCAGCATACTTGTTGGAGTCTTCCTTCCCCTTGCAGTCGCATCCCAATATTAGAGGACATGCTATTCCTAAAATATATGCTACGAACTTATAGTCTTTTGGAAAGTCTATATATTGGATCACAAGTTTCTGATTAATTGTCTGAATTAAGTGAATTAAGTTTCTGATTCATTAATGAATGAAGAGAACACCGTTAAAAAGCAATTAAATGCTTGCACAGTGTTGTTTTATAAAGTAATACAATGTAACAATATAATGGTACCATTTTCTTACTAGTTTAAAACAAATTAATGATTAGCTAAGCGTAGTATATTTGACTCGTACATCTGCTTGCATATTATCATGGTTAAGAGAAATGAAAATGTTTTCTAACAAGTATCAGAAATCGTTGGCTGTTCATACATTGGAAAAGTGGTATATAATCCACTGAACAGCTAGACCTATGTGTAAGTGGCCTTGTTCCTCTTGGGAACAGTTTATTCCAAATATATCAGGTGTGAGGAACTGGTGCTCACTGAGCTCAGCCCACTCACGGCCTTGCACTGATAACTGTATGTTTAGAACGTAAAAGAAAATGGTCACTCAAGCTATTCCGCGAGTTCCCAGGCCCCGAAATAGAAGCTTCTGTATAAACAGTTGAGTTTCATTACATTTTAGTCTATTAGGTAGTTTCTGGAGGCACCGTGGTCGAGTGGTTAGACGGTTCTCCTGTCACCAAGGCGACCCGGGTTCGATCCCGGCGAGCCATAAGTGGTATGTGTGATGGACGAAGCGGCGTCTGGGCGGATTTTCTCCACGTTTTCCGGTTTCAGTCAATCATTCCACCAACTGCTCCATAAACATCCTTTTCGCCTGAATCTCATATCATTATTTTCCTCACTCTCATATCTGGTGCTGGCTGACTACCCACTTCCCGGTCTTCACTCAGACCGGTCCATAAATTCATCTGCTTCCCGACGGCCATTACCCTAGACCTAGGGAGTGTCGGTCCTCCATAAGGGGAGGTTAATCACATGAAGAAGAGCATAGTTTCTCATCATGATTTCGGTAATACCATTGCGTACTAAAGAATCAACTAATTTATTGACGATTTCTGGAACCATACAATTTTATGATATTTATGCGTCTTTCTCAGAAAATATTTTAGCTAATGTTTTCAAATTCTTAGATGTTATGTTAAGCCCCTTCTTGCTTGGGAAGCATAATTCAAATATTTTATTTTGACAAGTATTTAAACCGATTATCCGACTTGATAAACTATATTAATATATCCTAAACGTCAAAGGATACTGTTAACTTGTTATAATACCGATCATAAACTTCATGTTGTTGTAGTGTTTAACGCCCGCTTTTACTACTACGGCACCGCAGGCGATGACACTGATGATACATGGAAATGAAGATGGAGCACCGGTGGAATGAGATGGTGGGGGAAACCGGAGGACCCGGAGAAAACACGCCCTGACGCCGCTTCGTCCACCACGAATACCACATGCGGGTCCCTGGGATCGAACCCGGGGTGCCTAGGTGGTAGGCGAGCGCGCATCATAAACTTCATCTATACTTATTATTCTGATAAAAATGTTAGTTTATATTCCAAATTTATTAAAGGAAACGTTCTAATATACCCATATATGTATTTTACAAAAGTATACTACTATTACATTGGGCAACCGTTTTTAAAATTTGCGCAAACTTCAGACAGCATATATTAAAAATTATCATGTCTTCTTGTTGATTTCCTTTCAGTAGCTGCTCAGTGTTATCTGCATAAATCCGCGAAATTATACACAAACTAGCAAGCTATTAGCATAGACGAATACTACACACTAAAATAAAAAGTACTAAGAAATGCAGCTTTTTGCTTTGTTTTCTAAAATACTGACATTTGACGACCTTTTACATTTTGGGGGTATATTTGAAAAGTCTAGATGAGAGCAACTGAAACCTTGCTATCTTCAAAGACAGATAGATGTAACGAGTGTAGATAATGATGCACGGCAAAGGTGTAAAAACGGGACTCGGCGAGGCACTGTCATTCGAGGGTACCGCTCTGTTTCGGCTGTGCTTGCTTTAGACATACTGCAGAGATATGTAGCACGTGTTGCACCGTAAGAAGCAAACCAGTTTACCACCCCTGATGTACAGACTCGAAAATGTGTTTAGAACATACTTAGGTATACAAGTCCTGTACAGGTGGAATATGAGGTAAACATATTGTCGATTATGAATATGTCAAGCACATGTACACATTTGCTAAATTGTGTGCATTTAACCACCCCTGGTTTGAGCTTCAGAACAATCTCTGTTTTCACTGGCCACCACATCCCGTAAAAATCAGAGATGGAGCGATGAACATCGTTATTTTCCCCTTCAACAAGCAATTCGGGGGCGAAATGGCGTCACAGCATTAATGCAAGGTGTTCCATGTTCATAATAATCGCCTTCATGCCGAGGATGGTAAAAACAACCACTCCCACCAAATTAATTTATAAAATCTCCCTCTTTTTGCACAATAACCAGCAATACTCTAAATAAAATGAGATGGCATGACTCCAAAACGATGTACTGGGTTAAAAGGAACTTCACTACTGAAAAAAATAATGGAGTACAGGTCTACGAGTTTATTTTCTCAATAATATGCCCTCAAACGGTATAATGCAGAAAATACGCAGTATAGAATTCACCGAAAATAAAATGTAGCTTCTCTGCCGACCTTGAAATATCAAATACACAAAAAGTGCGTTGTAAAACTTGTATGTAGTACATGAAGTATTGAGTTAATAATTCTGTCACTAAATTTGTTGTCCATAGAACCATACCAGAACTCCCTTCTTTCACTTGTCATTTACCATCATACCGCGAAATTTAAGATTATCTTTACCAACAAAGGAACTTGCAGTATGCATTGGAATAATATATTGTAATGTCTCTCTTTTCTACTTTGTCTACTACGTATAGTAAGTACAGGAAGTATTGTATTCCACCCAAAAATTCGATGTCAAGATTTCACCGAAAGTATGTTTGGAGGCTCCCTGAATCCAAAAAATCATAGAAAAAGGTCCGCGTGTGTGACTCTGTGTGTCTGTCTGTATGTGAAAAGAATACGGATAAAAAGCAAGTTGGTATTTAAGTTAAATGTCTTTCAAGGATGTGGCACGAAGGTTTTGAAGAAAATTGCTCCACCTTAAACTACCACCCTGACTTTTTCGAAAATGGCTAAGGATTTTGATTAAATTGCCGCACGTTTAAGATATTTTTATGACAAATGAAATATATATTTTGACTTTTGTGGCTACAGCCTATGTAGTCCTCTTTACCCTTTATGAATTTTAAATAAGTCGTAAACCACAAGACATAGGTCAAATCTTACAATACAGAAAATTTCGATCTTGTTCAAGTATACAGTTATCTCCAAATGAACTTTTTTATGGAGTGAACCATTTCGGAGATATTCCTTATTAGTGGTGTGAGCTTTCCAATACCTATACTTTTCTCAAATGGAAGGTCGTAATTCAATTTTTTATATCTTAGCTCTGCAAATAGAACGGAATTTCAAAGCCTTCATATAGCGACCAGCTAAGAGTTGACTAACGCTCAGAGCCTATTGTGTTCCCGTATTCTCCTTGCATCTACAAGAAAATTAGCAATAAGGTCTTCTTCCTTTCATGGAGATTAGGCCACGTGACCTGTTCCGCTCTCTCATCTTAGTACGGCTTAATTCTTGAGAGTTCAGAGTGCTTTTGTTTTTTACAGAAGTGGGTTACTAGCCCTCCTAAAACCCCCAAACTAGAGGATCGGACTTTTATATCAGAGTTTTAGCAATAAGGTAATTTCTGCAAATGTTTATCTCGACTGACATGAAGAAGATAGAGAAATAAGAATAAGTAAGAATAGTCAGTACAGGAGTAGGGAAACTCTTGTGAATATAACAATTTCTTTTCTCTTGATCCTTCGCGTGAATTCCGAAAGCAGACATGGAAATAAATTATCAGAATACTGTCAAGGTATGTGGGCAGGTATCTTGCATCGTGGCATAGTAGTTTGGAGCGTGTTGTTCCAGTTTCCAGCCGCGAAATGTGCGTGGGTTCGAGCCCATTTTCCTATCCATATGTAATACCGCTGCCCACTCAGCAACGCGATGCACTTGAGGAAACCGCTTTGTAGGTAACTAGCACTGGCAAATGCTTGGTGCTGACCAGAGTCCAGTGTCGGCTGGTTTGTCATTCCCCTACGCCATGTACATGTAAGCGTGAGGTCGGTAATCAGGGTTGGTTGACCTAAGCATAAAGGAGCTGTTCTGCGACAGATTATTATTATTATTATTATTATTATTATTATTATTATTATTATTATTATTATTATTATTATTATTATTATTATTATTATTATTATTATTATTATTATTATTATTATTATTATTATTATTATCATCATCATCATCATCATCATC
Source organism: Tenodera sinensis (assembly GCA_030765045.1). Classification (NCBI taxonomy): domain Eukaryota; kingdom Metazoa; phylum Arthropoda; class Insecta; order Mantodea; family Mantidae; genus Tenodera; species Tenodera sinensis. The sequence goes on along the minus strand of CM060962.1, from coordinate 79,413,806 downwards.
ATCATCATCATCATCATCATCATCATCATCATCATCATTATTATTATTATTATTATTATTATTATTATTATTACTATCACTATCACTATCACTATCACTATCACTATCACTATCACTATCACTATCACTATCACTATCACTATCACTATCATTATCATTATCATTATTATTATTGTTATTATTATTGTTATTATTGTTATTATTATTATTGTTATTATTGTTGTTGTTGCTATTGTTATTGTTGTTATGGTTTTTATTGTTATTGTTATTGTTGTTACTGTTACTGTTGTTACTGTTACCGTTATTGTTATTGTTGTTGTTATTCTTATTGTTGTTACTGTTACATTATTGTGTTGTAAGATGTATATTTCTTACAGTTCACCAGTTATGTAAAATTCATTCAGAATGAGGAGTACTTTCCCAGAAATTACAAGTTATACCTTTCATTCGTCATGAAAATATCTTAAGCACGCGTTCTTTTATTCAAAGTCGAGATAGTTCTGAAGGAACCAGAGTGTTCATAAAATTCCATGTCAGTAAACTTTAAATTTAAGACAGTCGAAAGCGAGGTATTTGATAAAACAATAGAGCCGGTCATAGAGAATAGCACAAAATGTAACAAGAATCAAACCAAAGCACAAGAGTTGAGCTATGTCACAATCCTATCGAAAACAGAGTGCAGGATACAGAGAACAGAAAGTTTTCACTTCTAAACTGCGTGTTACGTTGGAGAAAGGGAGTAGAAAGGGGATGAGGCCTAGCACACGCCTGCGCTATATGTGCCTTCAATATAAAATGTGCAGCACTTTCATCAAAGTTGCAAGCCAGTTGGGAAGAACGCTATACCAACACAAAATCCAATAATAATGATATGCTACTATCTTGCCGAAAACATGCAGCTCTGTGTCAGTACGTGCCCCTTTCTGTTCTTTGTTATTTCTGCTTCAAAAGGTAATGGACTCTTTATGCTTCTGTGCATTTGCATTATATCAAGTGGTCCACAAGTCCCTCATGATTCATTTACTCCAACCTACAGGTTACAAACCTCTCTACTAGTTCTCACAGGCTTATCAGAACGACGTGGATGGTCTGGGAAACTTAAATAATTTTAAGCATGCAGTAAAAGGTGTTTTTAGTATATAAAGGCTATAAATGGGATATGTATAGGCTGTAGACTACCACAGAGTAATAAAAAATGGCAAAAGTTGTCACAAAATTGCATCTTGCTTTTTATGTAATCCTATAAATTTAAAATTCATTGTGATATACTTTACAAGGTGTTACGTTTAAGAGTGAGCGGAACCTAACGGCGACTACTTGACGTTAAGCTGAAACATAAGTTCCTATAACATTTTCCCCTTTGGTGCATGGTTCCATAAATAAAAATTAAAACTGGCCACATATTTGAACACCCATATGCCACCACCGCCTTAGCGTTTACTTCTGCAATTAGCATAGCAAGTTAGAGCTTCAAAAGAAGGGTTATATATGGATTTTCCATTTGTATTTATATTTTGCTAAAACGGAGCGTTTAGTTAAAGAATGATATTGCATAATTGGATTTATTGGAATATATTCGTGAACATACGCCTGGCAATCGCAAAACCTTGGCGTGTGTGTAAAACGGAAGGTCAGGAATCTTGACAGTAAACACTACCTGCCCAGGTCTCGTGATGACTGCCTGAAAGGAAAACCATCCCTCCCGTCGTTGTTTGCACTAGCTCAGGGCTGTTCAACAGGCAAGCACACACTCGCTTCCCCTACACATGTTATTTTCCCCGCTCCACTGACCAAGGCAGGTAGAACCCGACCTGCTAGCCAGAGGCGAATGGCGCGGAGTATATATAGTAGTACATACAATTCAATGGGAGGACGAATTTTTTTTTTTTTTTTTTTTTTTCCGAGACGAAGACGATAAAGTTAAGTGCTTGAGTTGCAAGACCGGTAGTTACAGATTTATACCATTTCCCTTGCTTACGTTCCCTGTTCACGATATATGTTATTCTCCTGGAAAAGTACAAGGAACTTTTGAAGCAATTGTACGACACATTCTCTTCACAATTTTAACACCTGAAAACATTTGAAACCAAAGTCCAATTATTTTGCACTTATTGTCACTCATCTTACTGTGGTACTCAAGTTTGCTAAACCTCCCCTAAGTTGCCTACGGTTGAGCACCCCTGCACAGACACGTGGCGAAACCAGTTTTCGAGCCCTGGCGTACTTTGTACTTTCAATCGTCGTAGATATGAACGCCTGCATGGGCTAGCGGAGGCCAAATAGTAAACAAAACTTGCACATGTTACATCCTACTCTGTTGCCAAACTGTGAAGATAATGTATTCAAGAATCTTCAATTATTTCCTTTATCTTTCATCATAGATACATTTTATTAGATTTTCTTATTCGGCATATTTGAACCTATCGTCACACGAAATCTGCACACTCATATTCCTAACAATATGTATATTTTATTACGGTCAGCACAATATTAAGTTATCAACTTTTAAGAAAGACACATAATTAATAAAATGTACATATACCCATGTTATCTTCTGGATAGAGCATTTGAAGTCCTCTCATACAGAAAGAATTATGTATAAGCGCTAAGCCAAAACACATACAGAAAACCGTACTCCAGGTCAGTATCTTCAAATATGCATTCCAAAGTTTTCCAGAAAATTTCCCCCACTCCAAAGTATCCTTTATATTGAACAATTTTTCTAAACCTTTTATTTTCTGAAAAATAGCTTTAATGCTCTTGATTAAGCTATTTTGACGCCAACCGATAGCAGAGGCATCAGTAAAGGCTCGGAACGGGCTGCCTAACACCACTGGTGGGGCATGCAACAAAGGCGCTCGAGGTCAAGCTACTACAAACCACTCACACGTGCAAACATGTGACAATCAGTGCAGCACTACAAGGGGGTTTTCTAGATTGTTCGTGAATTTTCTGGCTGCCGGAAATTTGAGAGAAAGGAGTATTTTCGAGAAAGATCTGGCTACATCATCGCCCATATAAAAGCTTACAGAGCGCGTGAGGGGAGGAACCTTTTAGTCAGTCAGTCAGTTTTAGTTTGTCCGTGTGTGTGTGTGTGTGTGTGTGTGTGTGTGTGTGTGTGTGTGTGTGTGTGTGTGTGTGTTGGTGCGCGCGCGTGCACACGTATAGTCATCGTGAGAGAACCGGCGCGTCGTGGAGGAAGATAGCGAAGCAGTTAATGAGTGTTGAGCGATCGTATCAGAGTTAATTTTTGTGAGACGAAGAGAGGACTAAAAACAGAATTATGTGTTAGTGTTACCAGACGCCAAAAGCTGTGAGTTGTAATGTCACCAAGGACTGTAGACTGTGCTAATGTCAATAAAAGAGAACTGTGTTGTGCATTCAGTTAAAATGAACTAAAGTGAGAAAAAGTAACTGTTCTGGAGATTTTGTTCTTGTCACTCTGGTGTCAGAAGAGGGATTTTTGAAATATTCATTTTGTCACAGTGTCTTATATTAAATATCTATGCATAGCAAATAAAACTCGTATCCTTATGATCTTCATTCGGAAGAATATTTATATAATGTACCTCCCAAATGAGAGCCTCAGGCCAAGCCGCTTGGTAAATATTTCCCTAAGAGCACACAACATTTAATATACCAAAATAACTCCAGCTACTGATGCAATTTTGACACTTGAATCAATAATAAATGTCAAATGAAGACTTAAGCCAAAGACTGCTAATGTCTGCTGGCTTGAAATAAACGTCACTCCCGGCATTAAGCCGGATTTCAAATAGAGGCAGCATTTGCTCGACATTAGCGTGCTACAGTGACACATGAACTGAGGCTAATGTAGTGAGTATAAAGCTGCCAGCAAAACAACAGAAATTCGAGTTATTCTCTCTCAAGAGAATAATTCATTTAGTTTTATCATAAGAGTCAATGTTGTGGATCATCACTTTACTAATCATAATATCAAACAGATATCTTGGAATGACACCCAGAAGAAAGCATTTGCAGCCAAGTCAGCAATCAATGAAGGAATCAGTGGAACATTTAATTTTGCAATACTGAACCGTTCTTGTGCCCACAATGTTATTGTTACTTTCTGCACACACCATTACTTTTGTGCAACATTCTCAACCGACAAACTGACAACAATATTGCTGTTACACACTTGATCTGTTATACCAATGCTGTAATTAGAATGCTATTGTCAGCGCATAGTACAGTGCGTTATGCTTTATACCCGCGCAGGTTCTGCTTACCACGTTTAGCTTTCCTGATCTGGTATACATAATATAAACCGTTTTGTCTTTATTTTGGATACTGAATAACAAAACAGCAAATTATGATGAGTTACCGTTTACTTTTTGGTAATATGTTGTATTTACGTACTCGCTAGAGGTTGTTAATGCTGTAGTAGGGAGCCTAAGTTGATATCTAAAAATCTGGTGTTGCACTCACATGACTTTCTCTACTCTTGTATTAACCATTCTTACAAACTGTTATTCCTATATCTTCTTCGTGTTAGTTGAGATACACATTTCCAGAATTATCTTATTTCCTTGTAGGTGCAAGGGGGATATGAGAATACAGTAGGTTTTGAGCCCTAGTCAAATCTTTCACAGCTTTGAGATTCCGTTCTCCTTGCACGGTTAACATATAAAACATCAATAACAATGTTCCATTTGACAGAAGTGTCAGTTCTCTAAAACTCACACAAATAACACTGGTTATGGTTCACTCTACCAAAAATGGATTTAGACATAAGTTTTGTGTTTTAACAACATCTACATTTTGTATAGGTAGTGTGATTTTGTGAACCTCTTACGGTTTAGGAATTATTCTAAAGTCATCCAGAGGAAATACGATTACAGGGGCTATAGCCAGAGATTTCAAGATATAAATTTTACTTTTTATAATAAATATCTCAAGCATATGGCATTTTAATCAAAATCGTTACAGCCATTTTCAAGAAAATCAAAATGTTCGAAAAATTGTCCATGTAAAGGGTAGTTTAGGGTGGAGCAATTTTCTTCAAAATCTTCGTGTCGCATCCTTGAAAGACATTAAACTTAAATACCAACTTTTTTAAACCGACTTTTCGTTTTTGAGTTATGCTGTCCACAGACTGACAGACACACACACACACACACACACACACACACACACACACACACACACACACAAACGCGCGCGCGCACGCACGCACGCACACACAGATATTTTTCTAAAAATGCTTTTTTTTATTCAGGGGGCTTCAAAACATTTTTCCGGTGAAATCTCGACATCGAATTTTTGGGTGGAATACAATACTTTCTCTACTATAGGTAGTAGAGAAAGTAAAATTGTGATGTGTCACGTATCAGTTTTGGCTGTTACTATTCTGTTCACAAATCAGATATCGAGATGTGTCCATGTAACATTGTGGCTCTACTTCTCTGTTTCAGATTGTAAGGTACATTTATTAAATTTAGACAGGTTTGAGATTACCATCAAATCAACACATATCAATAAAAAGAATTTACAGGATACACACGTGAAGTTATGGTTCCCCAACACAGAATTCTTTTATATTAATGACGAGTTTAAACATGGCAATTCCACGTGATAGTCAAAACAGAGAGAGAGAGAGAGGGGGGGGGGAGGGAGACAGAGGCACGTTTCGTGTGTGCAAAAGTAACATTTTGTGGTGTCCTTCCTTTGCATTCAGGAATTGAATGGGATAACGAAATGTAAAAATAAAGCGACTTTTTTGCCACTTGGCTCAGTTTATATTCCATAAATGTATTAAACTTGTCATTTATATTCAATGTAACTCCTCTAATTTTATTGTATACGCGTTTAACTTACTGTAATGAAAACCAATTCTAATATAGTGTATGTGCTCATATGTGCAATATTCGGTGTTCCTACAGTTATAAACAGGCCATAAGAAATGTAAGTTGAGAGATATTGCTAAGAAATGGCCCCCAAACTTGCATGTTTATAGTCACTAAGTCACACCTTTAAACTGTGTCTTAAAGTAGGGCTCTTACATGTTAAAGTTTTGCTGTGATCGACATTGCTGGAAATCTTTTCTTTGCGATAGGCACTTAGTGGATACGCCTGACGAATTTTAGAGCCTTACTAAAACGCTCTCTAGATCTTCCTGTAATAAGAAGAGGATATTTTCCCCCTATTTTCTTCTTTTAAACGCCCCTTCTTTCCTTAAGTTTGTGCACAGCTCCATAAACCATTTGACGATCCAGAGGTCCAGCATCAAGGAACTTTTATACAGATCTTACGACTCCAGGAACGGATTCTGTTAAATTGCACTGGTCGTAAACAAAAATACTTTGTTGAAGAGAAAACTTACTCAATCGGAGCAGACTTGGGATGTGCAAGGGAAAGGCAGTTCGCCGATTTTAACTCGAGTAGTGTTGTTAGCGTACTCGGAAATATTTTGCTGCTTCTGTGATATTACGTTTTAGTGTCATTCATAAGGAATTTTTGAACTCTATTTTACAATTAAATTTCACATTTCGGAAGAGAACATGTATTTTAGTACGTATGTAGTTTCTCTTTGGTGTTTCTTTTTCTCTTACACCCACGTTTTACGTTGCTGGAATATGTTGAAAAGCGTAAGGTATATGTAATTGTCTGATTACATGAAATTTTGCAACAGCCTATGGGGAATATTACAAGAGCAATTATTAATCAAGTATTCGATCAACTAGTGCTTCTCTTAAGTTTCAAGCTGATAAACTGAAAGAAGGAATTGAGAATTACGATAAAGTGTACATTATAGTGTGCTATTCTAGTTTTAGTTTAATTACCACGTACAAAGTACACAGAGAATGTATTGTATTCCACCCAAAAAATCAATACCGATACATCAATGGAAACACGCTTTCAGGTCCCCTTAATCAAAAGCAGTTTAGGAAAAGGTTCTTGTGTTTGTTCGTATGCGTGTGCGTGAGTGTGAGTGTGAGTGTGAGTGTGAGTGTGAGTGTGAGTGTGAGTGTGAGTGTGAGTGTGAGTGTGAGTGTGAGTGTGAGTGTGAGTGTGAGTGTGAGTGTGAGTGTGTGTGTGTGTCTGTGTGTGTGTGTGTGTGTGTGTGTGTGTGTGTGTGTGAGAGTGTGCATGTGTGTGTCTCTTTCTGCATCTGTGTCTGTGAACAGCAAAACTCAAAAACGAAAAGAGTGTTAAATAGCAAACTTCATATTTAAGCTCACCATCTTTCAAAGGTGTAACACTAAAATGTTTAAGAAATACTTCACAGCAAAAGACTTTTTAGTGGAAAAATGTTAGGAAAGTTTTATATTCTTAAAAATGTCTCGAACAATTTTGATTGAAATATCATAAGTTTAAGACAATTTAATGGCAAACGAACTGTCTATCCTGAATTTTCGGGGAATAGTCTAAAGTCCTCTTCATGTTAGATGATTGTTACACAACCGATAAACCGTAAGAGGTAGTCAAAGTGTTACGCAAAACTGTAGATATCGTTAAAAACACCATTTATGCCAACGTTCTTTGTGGAGACAACCGCTTGCGAGATATTGGTTTGATTTTTCAAATACTTGTACTTATCTCAAATATGAAGACTTTCGCTTTTTATCTCTTGGAAAGAGAAGAGTACGTCAAAGCCATCACCTAGCAACCAGCTCTTAAAGGATTTGACTGACGCTTAAGTCTACTGCTAGGGGAAGTATTGTATTCCATCCAAAAGCTTGATTTAGAGATTTCAACAGAAATACTAGTTTTAAGGTTCCCTGAACATAAGAAAAAATCTTTTTAGATAAAGGTGTGTGTGTGTGTGTGTTTGTGGACAGCATAACTCAAAGACGAAAAGTTGGTTAAATACCAAATTTGATATTTAAGTTCAACATTTTCTACGAGCTTGAAGAAAATCCCCCTACCCTAGAGTACCCTTTACAGGTAACAGTTTTCCTAACTCTTCATTTTATGAAAAATATCTCTAACGATTTTGGTTAAAATACCACGTGTTTAAGATATTTTACAACATATAAAATTTATATCTTGAACTTTCTGGGAATACTTTCAGAAGTCTCCTTAATTCTGCATGACTTTTGCATAACTGGTGAACCGTAAGAAACAGATAAAATCCTACTACGGAAACAAATTTAGATCTTGTTAAAACAGTTTATGTACGATACATCTTTTTCGTGGAGAGGAATATTTTGGAGATATTCATTGTTAATTGTGTGCATTATACTTTCCAAAAATGGTAAGTTGATATTCATTTTTTAGCTCTTACCTCCATAAAGGAACGGAATTTCAAAGCAATCACATAGCGATCAGCTTTAAATGATTTTGCACAACCCAAAGCCAACAGGTGAGGTGTGGTCGACTAAAACTGAGCAACAAAAATTTAACCAACTATTCATCTTAATCGAAAGCGTAATTCATTGAACCAACGCCCAAAAAGAAAACATTTAACTCAGAAAGGAATTAATGAAATATCTGAGAGTTAAAATACTCTGTGCCGTATCATTTTTGAACAATTATCCCTATATAAAATCCGTTTATGTTGATGGTGAAAGGTACAGTGATAATGTGTTGCCTACCCTCTGAAGCTTTTAACTAAATGTAAACGAAGTCATTCCATGTGTAGCTTATCTATCTCTATAACTAGCCGTCACTTCCCTTCGCATTTAATAGTCCCAATTCACATCAACCATGGATTTATATTGCAGTGCACTAATGTTTGTGCGCTGGAATTAAACAGTTTTCGTCTGCATGTCTGAAAATGTGACCCCGAAGGATAGGTTTAAACAAAGTGGCTTATGCTACACTTAGGAGACTTATCAGTTATAATAAAGGTAAAATTGTACATGCAGATGACGACATGCTAAATAAATGCGAGGAGAAATACGCTCTACAAAGCTTTAAACATTCCCAGATATTTATCAGGTGGAATCAGGACTGAAAAATTCAATGCCATAGCCTGGATTTGATTTATTATTCATTTCCATGGCATCCATTATTACTGATTTACATTTTACAATTATGTGTGGTTTTTAAAACGTTTTCCGTTATTCAGATGAGCATCGCAATGTCATGGATAGAGTATGAAATTTCAAGCACAGCATATGGCAACCCATTTTCAAATATCTTACCATCGGTTCGGTTTTGTTTGTCCGCTTTTGGCTACCACGAAATTTGCAAGAAACTATTTCTACAATGGCTTATCTCGATTAACATAAAGTAGATAGAAGAATAATATTTCGCAGAAATAGTTCGTATAAGATATATAAAATCAAACGTTAGTGGGTAGAGAACGTCCTGTGAACGTAACACATACGTTTAGTCTTCAAAACGGCATAAGGATTGCCGTAGAATGTAGAACTGGTGCTCTAGCAATGTCAAATTACTGAAAGGAAAGGGATATGACTTTCACAGTCAAGCGAGAAATCGATAATCGTAATAAAGGCCGTGTGAAAAACATTGTTTCCAGTGAATAGTTTTGTATTAGCCGGTGTGCATAGAGCCTAGTGTTAACCGACATCTGTATTACTAGGTTAAGTGCTTATACAGGAAACTAAATGTTGATAAATGGTGTTTATTACCCTTAGGATAATATAGGCACCTGGTCATAATTAATACTATTCTCCATAACCTCACTCCGAATTCTTGAAAATCACACAGAATGCAAAGACTGTACGAAGGTTCAACACATGAAGCGTCTCATACTGGGCAAGAACATTTCTGTTTAATCCCAGTGAAGTGATGCCACAACAGATGAAGTGCAGAGTGACAGTGTAGATGAATTTTGTTTTATTTACACATTGCGCTATATATTATTTACATTCATCTTGAACTAGCAGACCATGCTGCAGGTGAACTACCAGAGGACGGTCAAAAACATTGGAGGCGTCAATATGCTGGAATTAAGCCCCCTCTGAATTATCCCAGAGGAACAATCCCCTTTTTTTGGAGGGGGGAGAAAATTAACGAGTCCTTTACTCAACTTTGCATACATTGTCTACAAAATTGGGCTTGTGAAAGTTTGACTGGCTTTTGGAGAGCGCTAACGATAAATAGCATGTATAGCTGATAGTGCAAGAGGCGTTCAGTAACCCATTGTCATGGAAGATTTTGTCTTCCCCTAGGGGACACAACGATACTATTTTAATAAGAAAATAAGGCAGATGTATATGCATTTCAAAACCTATTTTATATTATTATAATAACCTGATTACATAACGTAATATTACTGTACAAGCATTAATGCAATAATCTGAGCCAGATTTCATAATTTTCTTTGAAACTGAGTTCCATTTACCAATATCATTTAAGAATGAAAGCAGTTTGGGTCGGATTTTGATGTTATTTGACATTTGGGCGATTGTCATCTGGTATTCCATGCTATCTTCCACTCGTATTGTAGTTATGTTGGTTGCATTCTATGAGGATATGCGAGTAGTATGCAGATATGGCACGTTTGCTTGGATTGGCCAAAGATGAGTTAATTCAAGAAATCAGTATACTGGGTTAGGGCGTTAATTTCTTCGGGGAATAAAGTGGCAAAATTGGAAGCCTTGTCAGCTTCTTGATTTCCTGTTATACACTGATGAGTGGGTATTCGGAAAGATAATATCAACAATAGCATTAGAAATTCCGATAGTTTTTTATTCTTATGACAAAATGATAATCCGAAGAATTCCACTTCTGACACCAGTGTGACAGAAACGACAATAATCCAGTCCAGTTACCTTCCTATCACTTTGTCTTCTAAACTTTTACATAAAACACAGTTCTCTTTTGCTGACTTCAACACAGTACCTAGTCTTTCGTGATATTAAACCTCTTCTTTCTTAGCCTGATTACCCTCCCCTTATATAGGACTTACACCTCCTGGAACTTACAAGCCAGTGTCTATGGTCAGACGCCTGTCGGGGAGCACAGGAACTTATGGACCGCACAGAGGGAGCACCTGGAAGTGGGTGGTCATACAAGCACTAGGTATGAGAGTGAGAAAGGGAAATGCAGGTGGAATCGATTATTGGAAAGGTTATAATGCAGCAATTGGTTGAATGAGTGGCGGGGGAAACCGGAGAACCCGGAATATTATAACTCATAACTGTTTATTTCTCGTAACCTTGACTCAGTTCTTTCAGTATCTCTTCACTTTCTCTGTTTCTCATATACCAACTCCGACGATGCAGTCACTCGATGCTTGTTAAAACTCTTCGACGACGCGATGCACCACGCACACAGCTGTCTCGTTCTTAGTGACACACTGGTTGACTCATGTCTGTAACTCTAAACCTATCCCTGCTGTTTTCTCACCTCCTTATATAGTGGGGATGACGTCAGATGGACCTGGCGATGGCATACCCAGATCTTCCTCGAAGGCTCTGGAGAAAACCCTTTTGATTCTGCCTCTCTGATTGTTGTTAGTCATGTACACAACAGTCATACGAAGCAGCCTGACCTTGAGCACCCTTGTTTGCTAGCCGGCGTGGTATGGGCTGTGAAGTAGCTTAGCCCCGACAGTCCTTTGCTATGCGCCGCGCCCAGCGTTACATTATTTATTTATAATCATTTCATGATAATATTCACGAGAAAGCCCAATTAAATTATAAAAGAAAGCTAGGGTGAGTAAAATATGTATAGATAATTACAATTGTACCCTTCTAGATACATGATTATACAATTTTCCTATAAAATTAGAGATTGTAGATGTATATGCGTTATCTATGAATGGACCACGTAGGCGAGATTGATAAACCTGACTGGTTTCTTTGGAAAATCTAAGAACAACACAAACCCCAAAAGCAGTTTTTATTTCTCTGTGCCTTAAAGTTTACTTTCTCTAGCCGAACATTGATATATACTCCACTGAACACAACGGTTATTCAATAAACACATACTTTAATAAGACCTACTGTGTATCCTCCAATTTATGATGAAAAGTGCTCAAACCCGTAGGAATAAAAGGTAATAAATTTTTGAGGTTAAAATGATTGTTAGGAGAAAAAAAGCAAATCCATAACAGCGATGATATAAATGAATAGTCGTATCTGGGTAGAAGTAACAATGAACTTATGAGTTGAAGTAGATTGATTTAAAGCGAATTAAAGTTGGAGATCATGCAAATGAAAGACCTCTATAAACAAAACAAATGCACGTAGGAGAAAATACTTTCCGTTATTAGTTTATTAGCTTCGTACTGTGCACTCTCAAGTTAATTAAACTCTTACTAGTCAAGTCAGCATTATTAACCTCATTTATTGCCTGAGAAATGGTATATTAAATTGTCTTTCGTGGTATTTCATTGTGTTGTTGTGAAACCTTTTTAGATTTCACCATGTTGCTGTGACCACGGTCAGATTTTGGAAAGGGGCAAGCATTCTAAAGACAACTTTTCTAACGAAGCGTAGCTTACATTTTATATAGTAAGAGTGACTGATAAATTCCACTTAGGTATAAAAACGACAGACGCTTTAACCAGAAGGCTTTCCAGCAATTCCAGGCAGTGGATGTTCATGAAACTGGTTGTTGAACTTCTTGGTTAAGAGGTGAAAAAGTCCTTTGTTAAACTTTAATATATACCTTTATTAAGCTATAGCAGTAGCCATTACAAATGACATCCTTAATAGTCGTGGTCGTTGTTTTGGCTTCTGAACACCAAGGTCCGGGGTTATATTCCCTGTTGGAAATAACTTTTCTTTAACCAGAACGACTCTGTATCCTCCACAGAGTATTGCGGTATGAATGTGCATCTAATTCTAAAAGTTAAGAAAGCTATGTTAAGAAAAACTTACATTTCTGCGAGTAAAGTTGCCAACAACAAGCAAAATGGCTAGCGTCGGGGGCTCGGGAGGTCCCTGGTTCAATTATAGTTAAATATGTGAGCACTTTGAGCGTGAGGAGGCCTGAAACATCGATTCACGCGGCATGTAAAGCATTATAAGTATACTGACAGCAGTATATAACTATACTGTGGGAAATATGAAGGTTCCAAACTTGCAAATATGTATAAAGTGTACTTATTTCACAGTTTCACTTAAAATAAAACACAGCTTAAACTGAATTCTGAATACTCTATTTACGAAGTCCTAATAGAAGTATCTAAACGTTCTCTGCACAATCCTCTACACCGCCCCTCTATCTTTCTCTCTCAGCAATCTGGGTGCCAGGGATTACTGATTCAGTGAACTTTAAAAGTTAATGAGAAAATGAATGGAAGGAGCATCTCTTCAGCTGTTCACTGCAAAGGAAAGTGAAAAGGAGTGCAAGAAAGTGGCCTGGTTGGTAGCTTCTGCCCTCTGTCTCTTCATTATTCTGGCTGCGTTAATCTGCTCTCAAGGCTACTGAACAGAGCCTTCTTTTGAGATGTTACTTTGAATTATACACAGTAAATTGTCTACAGTATTTTGGATAATATTCAAGTTCAGAAAAATGGCAGCAATACGAAATATATGTTGGAGTAACTCAAAGTGATATAATTACCAATAAACTAAAATAAATATGGTATTTAGTCTTTTTAAGCATACTAGATATTTTTAATACAGTTTCTTTCCTTTTTTACGTGACTACTTTTAAGGAAAAAGAGTGTTTAATTAAATTTCAAGGAATGAATATTTCGCCAGGATGCACAGAGAACAAGTAGGTTGGTATTACATAATCATAACATTACAAACAGCGCATCAACATTTCAAGGCCACGTTTAAACATGGATATTGGCACAGGATTACAAACTTTGGGAGCGTTTGGGTTTTTCATTGCAGCCCACAGCTGGGATTCGAAATGTCGAATGCCGATTGTTACTGCTTTTTCCTGTATGCAGGAAGGTGAAAGATGTCGATGTCTGGTGGGGTCCTTACCAACATCAGAATACTGTTATATGCGTACACAAATATAAGCATGTAAATATGAGAGCACATAAAATTCAGGGAGGTAGACAAATCGTTATGGACGTGAAAAATCACTTGACCGTGACTGGAGGGTCCTGATGTAACCTGCTGATCCCTTCACGATGTAACGTTCCTTTCCCTCCGATGTACGTGCGTGGTCACTTACTACTGGAACGCAATAAAGAACGAACGTGAAACACGCTTTAGTTTTGTTTCTTTATGCTGTTTCAGTTCAAAGAGGACGACGAAGTCATTCTACAAATCTACATCCGATAGCCCTCATAAGATTTCATAGCTATGTGAAAACAAGAAAGCAAATCGCGAAGCTTATGCATATGCGAAATTCATTATTTTTGCATTTCTGTAAAACAAACATGTGTATCAAAAAGGGTTTTTGAGGCAGTGGCTACGTTTGCAGCCTTCTTAGCCTATGTTATTTTTTTCCTCCTTTTCGTTTTCTCTAAATCATCATGCTATCAACACCAGTACTAAAACTTAATGAGTGACTACCACAGCCGCGCTGGCATGACACATACGAAATAGGTTAGAGGAATATAATGCATAATATATAGTTTCTCTACAAATATTGACGACTGTAAAAATGTTGTACGATATAGATGTTCGAAGAGTTCACAATATAATTAATTATACAGGATGTCCCAAAAAAGCCACCGACAACGCTTAGCATGTTGTGCGGGACGGCTGATCCTTTTTTGGTCCAGAAATGCATGCTTTGGATGCTGTAGCGCATTGAAGTGTGAGATGGTTGCACGTTCACAATTTCATTAATAAGCCTAACTTCGACCTGTCTACATTAGAAATGGGCTTCGAACTGTGTACCTCCTACGTCATTGCAGAGCCTATATCGGCGGTTGTGAGCCTCATGCACATGACCCAATACGTCTTTGAGGATTTTCAATCGCTCCGTGAACTCGAGCCATAAGGTCTTGCACTGACGTTACAGGAGTGCCATACATCCTACTCTTCACACAACTCCACGGAAAATAGTTGAGAAGTGTTAGATCTGGCGACTGTACTGGCCAGGAACTGGTCCTTCTCAACCAATCCATCGATCTGAATATGCGACATTGAGGTGATTCCACAGATTTACATCATAGTGTGCTGGAGCTCAAGTCGGCCATTTCAGCAGCTATGTACTGGTATTAAAAAAACGCTACTGTACTGAAAACTGCGCAAGTAAGGCAGTAGGATGCGCACCAGGGACTCTATGGAGGAATTTAGCGCATGCGCGGGAATGTTATCATGCTCAGATCGTTCATCCCAGTAAGCAGATGGCTAAAGGATTGCATATTTTTCGTATTAAGGTAGGAAAATGAATGTTAACAAATTGTCACAACCGTTCGTTCTCAAAATTCGACGCCCTCCATCGTCCAAAACGTGCATTTCCGGACAGGGGTTCCCATTTGAAAATCGACCAATTTGCCATTCCGCATAACATACTAAGGGCTATCGGTGTGTGTTTTTGGGACACCCAGTATATTTATGTATTCGATACAGGGCTTTGATATACAACAGTTACCATCATAATAACAATAACATATATAAGTACTCATCAGAAACAACTAATGAACAGGTGAACAAACATATAGTACATACACTGTGAGGTTACACTGTGCTTTCAATATGAAGCCAAATCATCATTTTATCACGGGCCTCCTAGTATTTATCGGTGGGAGTAATACCCGTTAGAGCGGAACAATTGTTGAAGTGGTATATAATTAAACATAATTTTGTGGATTAAGTGTGTCACTTACGCGACTACTGAGGGTTAATTTAGACTTTAGGGAAAATAGATACGCGTTTTTTATTTTAAAAGTTAGTTCTAAATACCGTAGGTAACTTTTGGCATTCTGAAGATCAATGTTGTTAGATATACATTAAATATTTAAGATGGGATTTAAGATGGGTGAGTTTTTACAATGTAATTGTAGAATATTCCCAAGCATGGATCTGTAACAGCATGCGGGGACTCTTTGTAAACAGTAATATGAAGGAAGCCATTATTTGCCCCACGTTTACTTGCCTTAGAAGCTATGTAGAGCACGGAAACATGGGATTTGCAAATAGAAAAATTCGATTGCACCCTACAATGGCCAATTACTAATGACCAGAGATAGAAAAACTATGAAATGTAATATTCTAAATGATGTTTTGAAATGTGTAATTTCAATGCACGTGTCAAAATTGTATATGTTGTAACATGTGGATAACATTTTCACATTCATTCATCGTTTGCAAGATTTAGGTTTTTCGCCTTTAAAATACTTTGCTTCAGCAATAAACGGAAGCTTCCAGCTATTCTACCTGTGAAACACATTTATAAAACCCAGGTCACTCTTACCAACAGCCAGGTACAGTTGTGAAAATGTAGCATTTCCTCTGTGACGTCACGTGCGAAATTAAGCGTCCTCTATACTTAGAGTTTATTTTACGAAGTAGTACACTAATAATAACAATAATAACGATTACAATAACAACAATAATAATAACAAAAACAATAAAACCAACAATAATAATAACAACAATATGTTTATATTTATTTATTAATGATAGGAACACTGTAGCTACTACCGGGTTCGATCCCAGGGACCGCTTGTGGTATTCGTGGTGGAGGAAGGGGCGTCAGGGCGGGTTTTCTCCGGGTTCTCCGGGTTCTCCGGCTTCCTCCGTCACTCTTTCCACCAGTTGCTCCATTGTCACTTTTCCAATCATCGATTTCGCCTGCATTTCATATCATACTCTTCCTCACTATCATACCTGGTGCTTCGCTAAACACCTGCTTGAAGGTCTTCACTCCATCCGGTCCATAGGTTCCTCTGCTCCCCAACAGGCGTCTGACCCTAGGCACTGGCTTGCAAGTCCTAAGGGGTGTAAGTCCTACATAAGGTAGGTCAAACAGGAAAAGAGAGGAAGAAAAAGAACACTGCAGGTACTAATTCAGAAATGTAAACATAGTATGTAGTAGTGCAATATTGCAAGCAATGAGACATGCTGATTGATACAATAAATGAATAAATAAAAATAATTATATATAATATATATTATCATTATAATCATGATTATCGTTGTTATTATTATCACCATTACACTAACTTGTGTTTGCATCTAAGGTCCCCACATTTCTCTTTAATGCGATAGGTTATGTAGCATTACTTAGTCTACTCAAATTGAAGAATGCCTATCGTCATGTTTTCAAATAAGAAAAGTTAATAAATACGAGTTTTAAAAAGTGCATGTTTGTTTTTCCACCATGAGGTTAATTACGACGCGGAACGTGCTGGAGGATTTCACTGCATTTATCGCTAGGACGAATGTGTGTGTACGTTTAATTGGTTGCCCTCAACATAAACGCAGTCAATATTACTTGTTTTGGGTTGAGCTGATTAATCACTTTTCTACCAACGTTAATTTGTCGCGTTAGTATTTTGTTTGTTTTACTTTCCGTTCTGTTAAAGTCGGATTAGTGCATGCAACGCAATCAAATATTTCCAATTATCAAAACAAAGAATTTGCACCAACATGTTTTCATATGTAATTAGTTTTCTTTCTATTTTATCTTTGCGTTTTTCAATCTGTTATTCAATCACAAGTAGCATTTAAAATTCTATAATTTGATAACCGGAATGTATTTTATTGCGTAATGTTATGCAATGAGGTATTTTTTTAGATGTGGGTTTCTCTGGTACATTAAACCTAAAACGAGCTTTGTTTTGTTGCTTTTTTTAACATTTGCGAATAGATAACTGAAATTTCAAATAACATTGCTACTAATGCGGATTATTTTTATAAACACTATTGGTCAGGGTTGATGCTGTAAATTGGTGTTCTTTGGATACTAAATTATTAGATGGATGTAATTCCCTTGCCGGATAAAGTTTTGCTTGTCACTTTTTATACTACGTTTAAATTTCCTAAGCTAAGCAGTGTTACATAGGTCCATACTTTGTGTGGGCTATTAATAGGATAGTTCCCAAATATATCGGAGAGGAAACAATGGACCTAATCAAAATTATCAGTTCTGCATGTTCTACCTCGTAATTCGGTCACAGAATAATATGCGCATACAGATGGACAATTCGCCGTAAACCTGGGGCTAATTTTCAGGTATCGCACACATTCGGACAAAACAACAAAACGGACTAAGATAAGCGAATATTTATCTCCTGTTTAGAATTCCCAACAATTATCATCCGAATATACTTATTCGGGTCCATTAACGTATTGGAAACATGAAATATAACGAACAACTTATTTTCAACCAAAACAATTGAAAAAGACAACGTTCATGTGTGACTGAGCAGTGAATTTTATGACTGCAATGTATGCCAGCAGGATTAAAGGAAGCCAACTGTAGCCGGTACTCAATAACAAAAGTAAATGAAATTAGGCTTTTCTATTGTTCCGAAACTGAACAGCATTAAATATCATAAGTTTAATTGTAATGAATTATTACAAACAATAGAATATTAATTACAAATTGAATAATGCAGTATTTGGATTAAATTTTTAATTATGAACATTTAGAAAATGCTACATTAATCTTTACAGCCGCATCTATCATATATAGGAATTTATCTGGGAATCCATTGGTGTGCAGTTAATTGGGACTCCGAAATTACTATTATTCGCCTCTGGTAAGTACCACCACGTGACACTTGTTTTTATAATTAGGTATTAGTATGCGACAAAGTACACATGTGTCATCTTTAAAACTCCTTTCAAAACGAACTTTTGAAATTGTTGTTATAAGAGACAAAAAAGGAAAAACAAAGTTTTCAATTCTTGAAAGGTGCATGTCTTTCATCTCAAGTACTATTCATAGGTGACGTAACTACAACAGAAGGGAGTAAACATAATAATCGAATCTTGTTTATAATGGTACAGTGGTTTCCTGGGATTCCAGCTCCTCAATTGCCATTTTGTTTAAATGGTGTTGAGATTTGCACGTTTTAACTTTTGGAACATTGAACCTATCCATAGCACTGTGGTAGCGCACCTATCTCTGGCACAGAGGGCCCAGGTTCGATCCCCGGTCTCGTTGGGAGGTCTGGTTAGAGATACACTCACTCTCATGATGCCAACTGGGATTCCATGTGGGGATAATATACCTAGATCCCATAAAATCTTTAGTAGCCCTGGCAAGGAGATCAAGGATCACTGATGAAATCTAGAAATCTACCTGGGGCATAATGTGCCAGCGTAGACAGGCATCAACACTTGGCTGACAAGCAGTGGACCCACCCCATCGACAAGGTTAAAAAAGAAGAAGAGAAAGAAGGAAAAGAACGAAATTTTTTACTAATTTTACAGATTACGTAGTGAATATTCGTGGTGCTAAAACGTTTTATATTTCCAGAATTTTAAAGTAGGTTGAGGAAATAAAAAGCATTCAACATTCGGCTGTTACACCATACTTTCTTTTCTTTATGAACATCTGGAGATGTTTCGTCCATTATTAGGTTAATACGGGGACTTCATGAAATTATAAGTGATGTAGGTAAGGATCTATCATTCCACTGATTTGCAACAAGCTATCTAGTCCATTTCCTTTTCTGTGAAGCTATTCTCCATGGTAAACAACTTTGTTTACGTTTTACCGTTCAATATTGATACACTTTCGGAACAAATAATACAAGCATTGTAATAAGGTAATGTTTCTGGGCGGATATTTGTATAAAATATTACTGATCTCTACTGCAGTACGCGCTAACTATGTTGTCGAACGCTAAAGGGAGGAAACGGTTGCCCATGGTCCAAAAGCATCGACTTATAGACGAGCAGTGCCAGTATCGATTGCACATTTCCCTTCGTGCACTAATGACTAGCACAACACACTGACATTAAATGAATCTAATTACGAATTAACCATCATGCATTGCAGCATCCAACTGCCACTGTTCAGATCACGGCCGATCCTAAATTTAGATTTAATTACATAAAGATGTGCACTGTGTAACGTGAGTATGTGTGATGAACTGAAAACAATGAGGAACTTCCAAATAAACATTCAATAATTCTGTGTTATATCGTGTAAAAGAAATGAGTCAACAGTTCGGAAATAAACCAAATTAATAGACCTGTGTATTTATAGTTATATTATGGAATGTTTTTCTTCGATTTTTCACAGAACCTTAGCATTCAACTGTCACACTGGAGCTTAGGAGCAGAAGCGCGGTTTAATGACTTTGATTAGGTGATCCGAATTGAAGTGCCACATTGAATGGATTATTGATCTTCATTACATCAGAATAGCAAAATAAAGTATAGGCTCTGGTTACTTTCAAACAAACCAAGGACCCACTTATCTGAAAAAAAGGGGTATTTGGGGTAATTAACACTTGCAAGATATGAACTGTTGTAGTTCTTTTAATGCTACCTTTGTAAACACCATATATCTATCTTCAGTCCACTTATTTAAAACAAAGTATTGTTCATATAGAAAGTAATCATTAAATTGAGTTTGCGTTTCCAACGTTTTTGTGCTATAGAGATAGTACACAAATTATAGTACACAAATTATCACACTCATATTCATAATGGTCAAGTGAAAATCTCCCTTGTTTTCTGATGTCAGGTTAGCTTACGTTTGTCCTTCAGGTTCTTGTAAAGCCACAAGGTTGTGGTATGAATATGTGTGACATTTTCATAATTGCTGTGCATTTTTACCACGTTACGCTTAAATTCACAGAGAATTTAATGTAACGTTATTAAGTTAATCTATACGAGGGATAGGCAAAATTGGCTCTACTGAGTAACATTCTTGCCTCAGTTCACCCGCCGTACCTACTCTACACTGCTGTTCAGGTTCCAATACGCCTCATTCAGTGGCGACTATGGCTGCTTTATGAAGAGGGTAGAGGGAATTTGTTGTATCTTAGAACAGGAAAGTTTGGTATTTAATATGCGGATTTCAATTTGCAAATATAAAGCGCTACAATATCACACGCCACTTAGATCAGAAGCATAAATCAAACTTTGGTGACCTTATAGGTATTTATGTACTATTTCAAATGGTACTTTCTGAATACTCGTATTTGTAAACATAAAGGGAAAGATACGATTCCACTTTTTAGGGGTTTAGTTTTTTATTAATATATTTAGTATAAAAATAGTATTTGGTGTTTCCAAGTTTGAACCCAATGCTAAGTTTTAAAGTCAAACAATGTATGATGATTAATAATTACAACATTTTAAGACTAAACAGCAATGGTGCTTTAGTGTTTTATTTATTGTGAAGAGAAATAATTCAATATGTTAATCATAAGAATATTACGTGCATAAGATAAAAAATGTTATCAATTTGATGATCATGTAATTTGCGTAAACAGAACTGGCGGTTCGAATAATTATTGTGTGCAAAATATGTTTCACATAAGCAAAATAGTTAATATCAGCATAGAAATTATTACTACCCTGCAAGTGGAACGAAGCCACCACTGCGCTTGTTGTATCAAACAACCTTCGACACTCGGCAAGAGAATGCGGGGTGAGTGAAGCAAGTTCAATCGCTACCTACCATCTCATGCCCATATCTGATCTATATATTTCCACCTGTCTGATGGATTTACAATTAAAAACCCACCCAGCTGTGTGAAATCCTTCTTCCTCGTCTTTCAGTTTTCATTTCTGTAGTCCCCTTTATAGTATTGAAGTGTGGTCAATATTTTCAAATAGTTCAAGAAATGATTTGAGTATTAAGCATTAAATACGTGCTATGGTTCTTGCTCTTAGAGCCACTTGAAGTTCTACACGTGATGGAAATGTGTAAAACGACACGGCCAAATGTCCTGTGCTTTACTTCTAATGTCATTTATTCGACTATGTTTCTTCTTGCACCTTTGCGCATTAAAATGCTTTTTATGATGTAGTTAGTAATAAACAGTCGCAGGAATTTCTAAGCATTAAAGTCAGGATGGAAGGAAATAAACTTGTACAACTTGACTATTTAGATCCCACCCTGCAGAAACGCAGAGGAGGAGAAGGTAGTCTAGGGTGGGGGAGAATGGCTAGCAGTAATCCCCTTACGCGCTTTTGTTACCCACATTGTGCACAAACTCGCTACTCGGCTACTACCGACCCAAAACCCCTCCCAGAAAACAGTGTACCAGTCCAACTACTGTGCAAACAGATACGCAGGTTCAGGACGGAAAAATCATACTGTACTGCTTAAATGGATGTTTAAACTCTTCACTCTGTACTCCTCCTTCCAGGGAGCTGGCTCTTAAGTCACAAGGGCAGCAGCTACGGAGCGCTGCTTTAACTTCTTTGGCCACATCAGGGGCGTTCGCTTAAGAAAAACCTGATGGCGACTTTAGGTTAGGTAACACGATGGAGACACTTCGCACGCAGTGACATAGCTGCATACATAGCTGTTAACACAACCCAGGAAGAAGATATAAAGTACTACAGCTACAGACCGCAAGTCGACAGGCGACGGAGACGCGCGGAAATCCATCCAGGCTCGATGACCCCACTGCTGGATCTACCTAGAGGGGGCGATGAACGACCAGTCAGTACGGTTTCCTTTGAGCAAGCATCTTTCTGGCACCGCGATATGCCACGAAGCTCAGAAGCTCACTTGAAACATCAAAAGGTAACGGAATGAAAGAAAATGCTGGAAAGGAAATCGTGGTAGAAGGGGAACCACCCCAGCATGTAGCAACCGTCCAGGAAAGACCACGCAAAACACAAGATCAAGTCCTCGATAGTTATCAATAGAGAAATGTTCAACATTTTACCAAGGAAAATGCCGTTTTAGCATTTTAACCCAAAACTTAATGTTGTATAATGCAATCTGACCCAAAAGCTAGAATTACATGTTGGTGATAAACATTTCGTGTTTTCATAGAAAGTCTTATCTTACTAACAGGTGAAGGGAGAAATAGACAGAGAAATTAGATGAACCTTTATTCGCATAGAGCAGTTTTAAAAAATGGAAAACATAATGCCGAAAATATAACGGTTTTCGCGCAAATTGGTTCCTCTTAAAATCCTGAAATGTTCTCTCTAAGTGGGAAAAAATTGAGTCATGTCTGGAACGCCAAACTCGACTAGGTCCTACAAGGCACAGCGCCCTGATTGATCATATAGTTTAGTAATGGTATGATTTGGAACTTGTAACAACTTCTTGCCGCTACACAGCTGCATCGCGAGTGATGTAAACAAGATGATGTGCCGTGTAGGACGAGTTTGGCGTTCTAGACATGACTTTTTTTTTTTTGCCCGCGGGTGTACGTTGATGTTTTGCAAACTATCACATTTGTTGGTAGTGTTTAACACCCACTTTTACTACTACGGCGCCGCAAGCGGTGACACTGATGATACATGGAATGAAGATGAAGCACCGTTGGAAGGAGATGGTGGGGGAAGCCGGAAAACCAAGAGAAAACCCGCCCTGACGCCGCCTCGTCCACCACGAATCCGACATGTGGTTGCCTGGGATTGGACCCGGGCCGCTTTGGTGAGAAGCGAATGGCCTAACAATCGCCTAAGTTGCGGCCGAAACTATCACATTTTACAACTGTGTCAGAAACACCAAATTGGGACCTCTTGCAGATACAGGTAACGCTTTGCTCAACATTTTTTCCAAAGTAGGCAAGAGATATATGCTTGAGTCAACTACACAGGCTTTACATTGCCTATTATTTTGTATACCTACTGACAATATATGTACAAAAAACCATTTGGCTAGTATGATACTCAGGTAACGGAATGGTTACACATATTCAGCTACCTCTCAGATCTCACTGCTGGTTTTTCTGAACGGCCTTCTCGAGCTTTCCAAGGAGACTGGCTAATGATTGTGCGCTTGTTTAGTGATCCTTAACAGTATTCCATAGGTAAATGGGTTTCATTGTGACGTATTTTGGTTTATGCAGAATAGTTCAGTAACTATAATCTTTACATCAATCAGGTATTCATAAAAGTTCAATGAAATATCTTTTGGATATCCAACTCGACAGAGCGCAACCGAAATCTGTTCCAGAGCATCACCAGCGCTGAAATTACTGAAAATGGCCTCAGGACGCTTTCCATCTTAACTTAAAGAATGAAGGCCACTACCTTGTAGCTGATTTGGAATAAATCTGCTGTTCGGACTCACTCAAGAGGTTGCAAGTAGTAATGGTGTAAAAGTAGTATAATGGATCCGAATTCTGAACTGGTTCAAAATATGAGCTAGAAGAACATTCAGGTAATATAAGAATCCTACTTAGATGTTTCTACTTTCTTTCCACGTAACTTACACTTTTTGGAAAATATCAGCAGCAGGGAATTGAAAAATCAGAGCTAAATGATCCTACCCATTCTATCTTAATTTGGTGACGCACGACAAGCATGGGCGTCGCGAAACGGGGGCAAGGGGGGGCCGCGGCCCCCCTTGGAAGTTGGTGAACTTAACGTGCAGCCAGTTACTGACTATTAAACTATTATTTTAATTTTGATGTAAAGAACAATTTTTACTTAGCACAAATTAATACGGTTATCTGCAACAAATATAAATTTTGACAATAAAATAATGATTTAATATTATATGACTGCAAATTTCCAACATGTGCCCCCCCCCCCCTGGAAAAAAGTCTGCCGACACTCATGACGACAAGCCACTGGCTATAGCTAATTCAGTGTCGATTAGCAGTCACAGAAAATTTAGGGGCAGTGGCCAAAATTTACTCGGTATATTATGGTACACCAAGCTGCATGACACAGTTTACTAGTTAGGGGTGCCATATATAATGAATACTTACATAGCTGGTATGTGTAACTTCATAAATACAGTATCCTACGTCACTGGTGAATTCTTCAAGCTTCCAAAGTACTCACCTGAAAAAGAAAGAAGAGTGTTGATAGTGACTTAAAAATATGTCGCTTATTCTTATAAACAGTTATATTAAAATTAATGCTTTATAAGCTGATCAACTATATAATAGTACACATGGAGCAGAATCATTGGTTGCTGAAATAAAGTACGAGTGAAGAATATTTCAAGCGTATTAAATGAACACAACAATGCAGTGAACCATACAACAATGAGTAGCTTTCGTATACTATTTTTTTTCAATTTTGAAAGTAATTTTAAGGCAATCTAAGGGGACTGGGTACTTTGATGTGCTCAAGGTGGCTTCCATACAGGTTTACTTCGTACAAAATGTCCTCTGAAGTACTTCCAATGTATGTTTCTGCATTACTTAGAAGTATAAACTTGGATTGGAGCACAGTGCCCCAATTCTCGGCCACGGTATGCTAATGGGCTCGGGGCCCACTCATAGGCCAGGAACGTTTTGGTCCATGTAGAGTTGTTGCCCGCAGTATTCTGAGGAATGAGAGGAGCTAGGATCAACAGTTATCTATGGGTCACGAAAACCAAAATTGTGGCTGGGGGAGGCATGGTGTTGACCGCTTCACCTCCGTGTAGTGGTTGAATGAATATTCACCTTTGCTGCCTACGTGTAGGTGTGGGGCCTGCAATCGAATTGGTAGGCCATTAGATCTCATACGATGTGTTATCAAGTTATCATTAGGACTAAGACGACAGTCTATGTTTAAAGACTAGCTCATTAGGTGCTGACTTTAGTGTTGAAGACTTTGCTCGAGTTCATGAGGAGCAAAATAACGGTTATTATATTTCAAGGATGAGTAGTTTGAAATACTAGAATATTCAAACCAATGTCATTGTTAAAAGAAAAAAAAATATCAATTCGTTCTATAATAGCGTAAATATAATTAATTCGAATGCTAATATAAACATCTCCAAACAATTTTATTAATTTCAGATAACATCGAATCAAACCATAAATAATTTCGGAATGAGTAGTACAAATACGAAAATGTCTCCCGAGTATTTTACTACCTCTCTCTCTCTCTCTCTCTCTCTCTCTCTCTCTCTCTCTCTCTGTCATGATTTCCCAGATATATATATATATATATATATATATATATATATATATATATATATATATATATATATATATATATATAAAATTTAATAACAAGAAGAGTACTTTTTACATAAAATCTAAAGACATGTACAACTACACGTAATATCCTGAAACTATATCTCATAAGGTATAAGGTCAATTGGAAGACTTAAGAAAAGTTGGTGGAGTCAATTTTAATTCTCTTTGCAGATAGATTAGCACAATATGTTTCAGTCTTAAAGACACATGATGTAGAAGAAATGGAAGAAGAATATGTTCAATGGTGCATTAAAATTAGTCGCTAATTTGACATGTTTAAGCAAAACATTTAGAACCTTTTTCAGAAAATAAAAAAAAAATAAAGGTATTAGATATAAAGTACAGCTTAGGAGAAGGGCACTTCGTGACATTTTTGCCTTGTCTTTTAAAGGATATCAAACTCGCACACGAAATCTGTTTATATTTATTTGATTGTGAGTTATGCACTAGCCCACGCCCATGCGCACACACGCACCCACGGAGACCAACATTTCCATGCACGCACGCATACATAAACAATCACTCACACATACATATATACTGTGACAAAGTGTCAAAATCAGTCCTGTTACTTTTCCATCACTTTGTCCTCTGAAATGCTACCACAAATACAGTTTTCTTCTCGTCTACAGTCTTTCGGGTTATCACAATTTTTACTTGCGTAACTTTGCTCAGTCCTTTCAGCGTCTTTCTTCACCTTTTCTGTTTCTCATACACTTACTAAGACGTTACAAATCGACGCCCGTTAGAATCTTCTTTACGACGACCAACGTATCTTTCTTGACGATGCACACACAGACACACACACACACACACACACACACACACACACACACACACACACACACACACACACACACACACTGGTACATTGATCGACTCATGTATGTAACTGTAAACTGTCTTTTACTCCTCTGGTCTCCTTATACATAGTGGGCATGACGTAACACGAACCTTTCTCGATGTCTACAGGCGCGCACACACACACACACACACACACACACACACACACACACACACACTGAAATGACTCAGCTAGAAAAAAAGGACTCAGCTAGAAGCCTCGAGAACTTTCTCGACAAACTTTTCGTTTTTGCCGCCTCGCTTGTTAACGGTCGCGTCCACAGCAGTCCCATGAGACATCCCGGTTCTGAACGTCTTTGCCCGATCGCCGGCATGATACGTGGTGTGAAGTAGCTTGACTCCGTCAATCCTTTTTTGAGTGCCGAGTCCGACGTCACAATACGTACGGGAGGTCGTGAGACTCCTGAGAGGAAGGTCCCAGGTTTAAATTCCATCAGGACCATCCTCCCTGAATGAGTATTTTTCTAGGATTTTCTTAGTCCTCATAGTTGCCAAAGGCCATAGAGGTACCCTAAAGTTAGGCCTTTCCAAGTTTTTGGTTTCGTGTATCGTCAGCTTCACCGCCTGTGGTGCCGTATGTAGTAAGGAAGGGTGTTAAGCACTGCAGTGAAATAAACTGATAATTTACTAAAATGCTTTTATTTTGTTATTCTTTTCAGATATACCAAAACGCGCGTGTCCGGTGATAGTTCGGTTCAGTTTGGTGGAATGTAAATCTTTCTCTTCCAAACGAAGATTAAGTAACTAACTGAAAAATCCGTAATGGTGATGGAAACTGCTGAAAATTAATCATTATAGCACAATAAATTTAGAGATACCACAGTTCCCTATTATTTATCAAGGATATCTATCACATGGAAGCCGGTGCCATTTGCAGGTAGTGGAAACGTTGGATAAGCTTCGGTTTATTTAGAACTTGAATAACACCGATAAAATCGAAATTGAGCTTTAATGAAAATATAAAACGTAACGACCACGTTGGACAAATGGGTGTAATATTAGAATCCCTTTCTGTATCGTGCTGAACATGAAATACTCGAAAATTAGCTTTAAACTACAGATGTTATCTACGACAGACTAATATGAGCATGGCATTGGAAATTTTAGTGGATCAATAGAAGTAGAAAGTGGCTCAGGTAGGATGGGGAGTTTTCGGGCTGGGACAAGAAACGAATAAGCAAACGGAGACCGGAGTGGCTATGTTTAACTTAAAATGCCGCTATTTTATTCAGACTTAACACATTCACTCGTCCATTGGAAACTGATTCCTAGTTTTCTAACCTTTTGGGTTATGTAAATATTATTTTTTACAGCGAGGCGCTGTTCGATGAATTTAGAGCTGAAGTGACTAATTGAACTTGTAATTTCGGATCATAACAAATAACATTAAACAAAACTATTTTTCCTGTTTCCACTGTGCTTGTATAAATAGGAAGTATTATATCATGCCATTGAAAAGAAGTCGCAATCGTGAGTCTAAAAACCTCGAACTTCCCTGCATCTAGTGGTGGATCAAGTGTTTTTCGAACCTTTACGGTTTCTCTGAAAAGAAAAAGAAACAAAAAAAAAAAAAAAAAAAAAAAAAAGAAAAGAAAAAAAAAGAAGAAAAGAAAAACCTGAAGTGAACAGAAAGGGCACCGGCCATAATTCACTCTGCACGATATGTCTTAGCAGCTACATATTGTGACAAAATCACAAAACAGTCCAGTTACTTTTTCTTGCTTTATGTTCTAAACTTCAAAATTGCCTAAAAAGACCTTCAAAGGTACCTAATATTATCAATAATGTACCTAAAAGATGGAAAAATGGACAAAAAAGGGTGGTCAAAATTAATTCACAATTTCCAGTTTCAATTACATATTTAACATATTTATCTTTAATAATGGAATAATTGCGCTATAGAACATTCACTACTACTTTGTCGTAACAGAAGCTGTGATTTTCTTTTCACCGTGACTCAGGAGGCTACTTTCACATGTTTCTCACTCCGCTATGCTGCTGGACATAGAACCGTTTTTCTGCACTGACTTTTAGCTTGCGACATTTGCAGGAAACAATTTCACAGTAGAAAATACCTCCGCTCTAATTTGAGATTCAAGTTATCGCAACAAATAAGTATTAATACTCTGATCTTTAGGCATATTTAAGATCAAGATATTTTCCACAAACTAAAGCTGCAGTCAAACAAAGTGGATACAACTTAAACACTCCTACCGTCTGGTCAAGGTCATTGCTGGTCAATAATAATGGGATATTTGGAGAAGGTTTAGTGGTTTCTCGCAGGACTACACATTCCCTCTGCTTGTGCTTTTGACATGAATACAACAGAGAGAGTATTGTCAACTACCTGTTCTATCCAGTCTTACCTGTGCGTATTAGTTAAAAGAAATATGCATTTACATTAGACTCTGCTAGTTAAAAGAAGGTGAATCTGAAAAAGAAAGAGCGGAAAAAATAAAAAGGAAATAAAAAAGAAAGAAAGCTGTTAAGTAAAGCAATAAGTCTAAAAAGGGACATTTAAACAAAGAAAAAAACATTGAAAAGGGCAGAACAGGACAAATAAAATCCAGATTTTTTTAAGCTGTATTGAACCATAATTAACATATATTATGTAGGGCCTCCTTCAGATACTAGAAAAACAAACAAAAACGAATATATATAAATTAAAAAAATAAAAGGATTTTTCCTCAGCTTCCTAGCCCTACTGATAATTATAAATGCCAAATAAGGTAAGAGCTTCATAGGAGGAAACGTATTTGCAATTGCCAGTGAAACTCAAGTTACGCCACATGGTACTCTAATGAGCCCGTCAATAATACCTACTCGTAGATTCTTTTCACTCACGCTTACTAACCTGCTTCCGCAATGTTGAAGTGAATTCACTGTGTTGAAACTGCTCGTATTCGTTGGGTTTTAGGATTACCTCAGGGTTAACAAGACTAAAGTGATCTGCGCTCTGCCCAATATAATAAGCTGTTCACTTCCAGTCATGAGATCTCAGTGAATACTCCAAAGAAAACCGAAGGTCAGAAAGTTTAAATGGAAATGTAGGATGCAGAGGAATGCTGGTTGAGAACAGACAGGTCTATCCAAATAGAGGGCAAACGCGAGGCACGAGGGAGTGCTTCAACTTTAGTGCAGGCTCCCCAGCGGCCCACTCCACACCACGGGATTCTTTGCATAAACTTGGCTGCAGCGATCCGAATCGATCTATAAACTTGTACTTGAAACCAAGTAGAAGGCGGGGATGTGATTCGAGAGTTAACGTGTTCCAGGCTGCCGTTATTAACTCTCAAATGTCTGCGTTCTTGTATCGCATTTCCTCCTCTGGGAGTAAGCCCTCTAGCAGTGCGGAAACTACACCCTCTTCCTTCTGTTTTAGTGCACCTTATTGACATCTTGCCTAAATGAACATGAGCATAATTTACATGAGGAATGCTAAGTAGTGAACGCAATGCAATGCTTTCAAGCCTGAAAAGTTAAGCCTCATTCTATATATTGCTTCATGCCTCACGGCAAATTGAAATAGTATATCATAAATATTTAGTTGGTATTGAACATGGTTTTCAGCGTACCTCAGATATTCATGAATATAGTGTGAAGAGCACTGGGGCGGGTTTCCTCCGGGTTCTCCGGTTTCCCCGGCCATCTCATTCCACCGGTGCTCCAACTTCATTTCATGTATCACCAATGTCACCGCCTGCGGTTCCGTAAAAGCGCGCGTTCAACACTACAGAAGGTTTACTAAGAGCACCAAATAGGTAATACAAAAGCCAGAAGGTTGGTATCCAGCAGATGTAAAGGGTCATTATATAATATGGTATCCCTGTCATGACCTTTCTTCCCTCCGCTCTTCCCTCTCCATCTAGTGGGACTTCAGATTAGCAGTTCCCATTCGAAATGGTGTATTGGCGCCATGACTTAATGAACTGGATAAAATTGGTGCCAGTTTGGAGTGATCACCTTAAAGACAGCTAAGCAAAATGATGTGAACGCTCCCAATAGTCGATATTAGGCTCAAAAAACCTTGTGCTACTGCATGAAGTGTCTCAATATGACCCGAAAATTGGAGTGAAGCGTGCAACTAATGTTACAAGAATAACAGGACCCATTTTCTTTAACGAAACAATGCAGAGCGATGTCGGAGACCAATCGTAGGACCAGTTTTCCATCGCTCGACAGAAAGAAACCTCTTAAAGTTGGCTCCAACAAAAATCTGCAATAGCACATACTGCCACCGAGTATTCAAATAAATGAGAGCTGTTTCAGGACAACATTCTGAGTGTTCATTTGTGATCCTCTCGTTTCCGTGAGCTAAGGACTTACGAGCTTTATTTATGCGGTTCTTTGAAAGACAGGCGTGTATCGTTTTGCCTCTCATACACAACAGAAACTGAATGATAATATTGTAGAAGAAATCACAAGGACTCCAGCTGCTGAGTTTAGTCAAGTGAGCGAGAACATTTTTGCTAAAGCGCGTCTCACCCTTAAAAGACAGTACACGTTAAATGGAGCGCAGTGTTGCAACATGTACTAGTTGCGAATCTCCCTCCGCGAGCGACTCGAGGTGGCCTGAGTCCTGTACTTAGTCCTTCAATTGCTGCTTGACGAGACGGACACTTTTAACTTTGGTATCCCTCCACGCCTTTGTTACTGTATGACCTAAATTTACAAATGACTCGTCTGTATAAACAATTGATTTCCCCTGGTCCCTAAACCTTTTACGTCTTTTAGATATTTATGTCGCCATCTGATGATATCGATATCGTCTCTTTCTATTAATATGCACTTGTTACCCTTTCTTTCATATTCGAACCCCAAATCAGAGTGGCCCTTGAGAAATTTGGTAGGGTCTCATCACTGTTGAACTGTGACAAAATTATATTCAGCGTGGGTGGAATATTTGCAAACAGTAAAGAATGAACAATTCGCCGCACTCCACCTTGCACTATTCAATCATATTGCGTTAACCTAGCGTTTTGTGTAGTCCCGCCCCTTTTGCTTTCTTTTTCGATGGCGTTCTTAGAGGTCCTTCCATTAGTTCCTTTTTAATCATACACACTACTGCTTCTGAACACCCGATAGCCTTAGCTGTTTCTTTTACTGCCTTTACTGCCAAGCATTTTGCTTCAAAAATAATCTAACACATTCATAATTATTTGGCGTTCCTTACTTCTTAATTTACCAACATATCGTCTCTTCCTAGCTTCCCCCTCCATAACTACAAATATTTACAAAAATATTAAACAAATAACGCAATAACAGCTCACAGTTACACACACGGCTTCTTTCGAACTAATGTTAGTGCTGCTCCTTATACTATCTTCTGTGTCAGGCCTGACGCTGAATAGATGAATACCTTTTGTTTGCCTTATTGGATAAAAGAAAGAGGTTACTGCCTTTTGGTTTATTTTAAAAACTTTCTCCAACCTTCCTCAACATTTGTTCTCGCTGGTTCCCTGATGTAAACTCAATAACAAAAAAGTTTCACACTGCGTAACTTTTGCAGTGCACAGATATAAAATTTTCCGAAAACATTTAATTTAAAAAATTATAACCCTTAACTGGGTAAACCTAGAGAATTCAAAGTAGGCAGGTAGTAGCACTATAGTTTACTCTACCTAAGAAAAAAATATAGATGCATTCTAGCAGTTAGTTTGTTAGTTAGTGCGTGATGAGTGTAGAAACAGCAAATATCGGACTTCTATTGAAAAAAACGTTTTCTGAAGAAATTTGGACCTATAGAAATGTATAATGACTCTGAAAAGGATATAACCTGATAGAGAAAAAAATTCTGCATAGGATAATGTGTTCAAACCTGAAATTTATAACAAATAAATATTTATACCATGCTATTAGGAATGTGGCAACAGAGCGAGAGTAGAAAAGGACGCGGCTAATGGCAACTTGTATGCGCTAGATAGAGACAGAGATGCCCCATTTAACTCCATACTGTCTTCTAAGAGTGAAACGCTATATAGATACTATGCTATGCTATGCGAGAGCAGGTCAACATTTCCAGTATCTACTAGATATAAGCTAAGCATTAGCGTACGCCTCTGCCGGCACCATTGCCCTACTAACTCTCGGTTTTCTCGCACAGTGGAGAGAACCCGCAAATAGGTTACCATATATTATAATGACCCTATACTCGCCGGAGCAGTTGTTGTAGTGTTTAACGCCCGCTTTTACTACTACGGCACCGCAGGCGGTGACACTGGTGACACATGAAGATGGAGCACCGGTGGAATGAGATGGCGGGGGAAACCGGAGCACCCGGAGAAAACCCGCCCTGACGCCGCTTTGTCCACCACGAATACCACATGCGGGTCCCTGGGATCGAACCCGGGCCGCCTAGGTGGTAGGTGAGCGCGCTCGCCGGAGCACTGATTATCTGAGAGCCGAGAAGCGAAACACTGGCAAAACCGAAGCAGGAAGGAGAATAACGTAACTATTAGAGAAGAGAACTAAATCGAATTTCCTTTGTAGTTGTACAGATTAACTTATATCCTCCGTAACTTCTATACCTAGTTTAGTGCAATATAAAAAATATATTCGTTCCAATAATCAACCTTTGTGTTCGTTCTTAAGCAGCGCGTAAGAGATATAGATGTTTGTTACCTTTAGCGGTGAAAAATATTGTACACATGAATCCATGAACACATGCGAGTATTTCAGCACCAAAAAGCAAAATTTCAAATTATATTGTGTATCTTTAGTGAAACCAAACTGACGCCAGATTTACGGGAATGTTCCCATAAATACGGTAGAATATTGTGGAGAATGTAAATGTGAATTTTGAACTAAAACTTTATATGCAGATATACTGTTTTAAAATTAGTTTGTATATCGTAACCTATGGATGGTTATTTCATTTGTAATTTGGTAGAAATCGTCGATCAGAGATGGCCTCTACTCGAATATGATATTTCAGAAGTTTTCTTCTGAGCAATTTCATTCATTCAAAATGCTCAACAAGATTTAAGCTCAGATTTGCCATTCGCATTTGGAGGGGTCAAACACTGGATTTTTCAGTATTTCGTTGGCCATAGATTTTTAAAATAACTCAAAAAATTGATTTCAATAAACTGCCTATACAACCTATACAACCGATACTCTTATTGCCCGGCCGCTGCGCCCTCCAGCTGTAGCCAAGGCCACGGAAGAGTGCAGTATGGGGGTGGCGGGGGTCAGCACGCCGACTCCCCCTACTTGAACTTTTAGGAACGCTACTTTTCTATCAGTACCCCGGATCAGATCTCCCAGCGGGGAGAAATCCCCACGCCGGTACCGGAGATCGAACCCGGGTCCCCCGCGCCAGAGGCGAGCACGCTGTCACTGCGCCAAGGGGGCGGTCAAAGAAACTGATTTACGAAGATATAAGTATTGTGCCTAGCGGAAAATCTATAAATGGCTTGATATATTGATTTACACATACTTCTCCGCCAGCTATAACTTCCTACTTTCTGTCAGTAGGGGTCACTCAAAGGCAATGTTCCAGTTGCTCGTGAAAGAAGCGAAACAATTTCAACTCGAATAATTTACAGTACTATCTTCTAGGTACTGCTAGATGTACTGGATAGGAGTTTTAAAAACTGTAAAAGATTCGTGGGTGATCGGTGGCAGTATTTGGGCAGTATTTGGGTGGCAGTAGTACAAACCTGGCGGAGGATGGATGGATCGATGGAAAAACACCCTGTCAAGCCGGACCGTCGCTAAGGCGCAGTTACCCGAGCACGTAAAGGTAAGGATGAACATAACGATTAAGAGTTTGGGAGAGCTTAAACGCAAAGGCGTCTAAGTTATCTGTAGCACTTTTCCTAAAATACCTTTCTATGACAGGTATAGAAATCAAATGCGGGACTGCTGGATAATAGCCAGGCGTGCTCACCGCTGTAAAAGTGTTTATTTTATCGCATAATTCCGAAAGATGAACTGCTAAACTGTGCCGGGAGGTCAATTTAGTTACACAATATATTCTTATTGTTACTTTTGCAGAGAGATATTGGTAGAATGTTGCCCAAAGCGGCGATAGCTTCAAGGCACATTATTTCAATAATAATTATTGCTATATATTCTCGAATCTCTATAGCTCAAATGTGTTGACAAGTCATTCTCAGAAATAATGAACCAAATTTCGACATTATGTAACTATTTGTTATTTACCACCATGTATTGTCTCATTTTTGTAATTAGAAATCAAGTTATTAATCTCCAAAGAATGTTTTTTTTCTGACCGTCAAGTTACGTGTTCATTAGATAATCGCACATTTTTACTGTTACGCACAAGAAACTGCGCGCCATTTACAAACTTGTACGCGAGCTGCATAAACCTTTCCGTATTTTCACTTTTGACGACACCTTATACAGCTATGTTCCTCAATCATTCATGCAGTAATCACAATTATATCCATATCCGCAAAAGTTCGAAAATAAATCAACATGTGGTGTATGAAAATATGCTGGTGAGTATACACAGGATGGAAGGGAAATCATTACATTCCTTCTAATATGTGCTTCATAGAAGCATCACAAGCAAAAAGGTCTAATGGCGTTTTGTTCTTTGATTAGCTGATCCAAATTGGATGCGCAATTCCAGAAGAATGTACGAAGATAACAGTTTGTTACTTGTAAGGTGCTCAGATTAACTTATTTCTAACATAGATTCGGTAGTAATTATGGGACATCACACAGGGTTTCGAAATAATTAATCACTTAAAAGACGTGAAGGAATACTGCGAGCAGCTTTTTCACACCTGCAGTAAGTCGATAACGTTGCGTTGAGGTTGGTCAGGGAACTGAGCTGCTGTGTGGATGTAAACAGATCTGACAGTTTGGCTTTCGCTTTAATGTTTTGGGAGCTAACTCTTTTGATTGGCCTACGCTCTAGCAATAAACACGGAAGGACTAGGCAGGGTATTTGTTGTGTTCTCAAGAAGCACCGTTACTGTGTTTGTTTATGTGCTGAGCTAGGGAAAGTGACACCCACACAATCTGCAGTGTTGCTAGCTTGTTTTCGAGAAAACTAAAATATCTCCGTAGGAAATGGTCAGAGACAAAAACGTAAGATACAAAATGTGTTCCAAATTATGAGATCTATCACTGGT
This sequence comes from Tenodera sinensis, assembly GCA_030765045.1. Taxonomy (NCBI): domain Eukaryota; kingdom Metazoa; phylum Arthropoda; class Insecta; order Mantodea; family Mantidae; genus Tenodera; species Tenodera sinensis. The sequence continues at coordinate 79,378,007 of CM060962.1, read as the reverse complement.
TTAAGTTAATGTAATGACTTCCCTTCCACCCGGTATGTTCTGTATATAGACAGTGGAAGCGACAGAGTCGCTGGCAATGAGCAAACTTGGTGAAGTCTGCTTGACTCAAGGTATATTTAGGTATTCGTTGGAGGCAGTATAAAGGAATGAGTGTAGTAAGCTCTAATAGTTTGAGGTCATGTCTCAGATTAACAAATATCCTCATTACCCTACAAGTAAGAAATCTCGGCAAGAAAAACAGTGTACAATGATTTCTGATGTCTTTTGTGGTATAATAAATAGAGATCACTGTAATTATGTTGCAGTGCCACAGGAAATCTTGTAATGCATTGGGCAGAATCCTATTTCTCCTCCTCCTCCAAGAGAGAGAGGGAAAGAGACAGAGAGAGATCGTGTTAATAATATTGTCTACAACACAGGCAGAAGCTGATGTAGCGTATACGTGATCGAGAATGAAAATTATGTGATAGCCTTGGGTTTGAATATTAGCTACAGCCGAATTATGCAACTTGAGTTATATTTACTGGCATGAAGTGAATCATAGTGTTGTTTTCCAGCACTATTTCAGCAGAATACTATATACCAAATGCTTCCCCATTTTTTGTAAATAAAAAAAAATGTAAACACTCATCTGGCTGGCATAACTTGTAGAAGTACCTAGGCTTCGCTACTGACACATGAGTATAGCCTTACTTGGTTATGAACCGTAGTCTTAAATTAGTATTCATTCATATGCACATGACGTAGGATTTTACACTGCTGCCATTACTTTGAGCATTACATCTACGAGATCTCCAGGTGGAAGAATTACCAAAGTGGCCAAAACTCAAGTTTGGAAGTACATCGCAGCGGGTTGTGTAATGCCTCCAGACTGTATATCCTGGTAAAATCACTTGTGATTATCCTTGGTATCGTTACCAACAAGTTTGGACAGCAGGTTCCGATGCAAAAGTGGAAGCAGTTCTCTCCTCGAGGTACATTTTACGAATACACCACATATCATCGTCTCTGCAACCCTGAGTATGTAAGAGAAGCATGAAATGTAAGGGAATGCCTGAGGGGGGCATTCTGTGCGCCAAAATGTCTCGACGTTCTCCAAGCGAAAGGGGAAATGCCACACTAATGAAAGAAGCCTTAATCAAGATAGTCAATCAAGTCGGGGTAGGAACCACTGACCTACAAAAGAGAGTCTCAGAGTTGACTGAAACATTTCATGTGTTTTGGTATTTCCTTAGTCTGCAAGCCTGGTATAAGAAGAGCTACTGTCTTTAGGAGCATGCGTCCTTTGCCATTACTGCTTCAGACTGAGATGGTTAGACACCGCAACGCAGTGACATTTGGACATGTGTGAGGTGTATGCAAAGGAAGAACCAAAGGCTAAAGTGACTATCCCAAGGGGGACATTCGTCATAGTTATAGCTCACGCAATCTCCATCGATCTCCTTTAAGCCTGAACCGGCCTTCATCCAGAGATATTCCGTCCCTCGGTGTTTTGAATATCGAGGATACGACGTGTTGGATTTAACGAGACGCTGGGGAGCAATGCGACGCTCAGGGTTGCCATGCAACGTCATGCCACTCCACCTGTGATTCATTACGCACTTCACCAAGAGTCAAGTGTGGAAAATTTCCGCAGCGAGCGTAAAGAACGTGCAGCATTGTTCCCACATGAAACCGTAAACCATACCCGCGCATAAAAGGGGGGCACTAACCTCCTGGTAGGGGGAAACAACAACATTAAGCCTTTTTCCAGGTTTTATACATTGTACCTGCTACACAAACAGCCAATATTGGGGATTACACAAAAGCAATGTTACTGCTGAAATTTCCCAAACTATTCAAGTGGTGGTGATTTAAGTACAAACGTACGACTTATTGCAGTAGGAAATTTCACGAACGGATCGTTTATTGTTGAAGATAAGTGATCCAGAGTTTGTCTGTTGTACGTGTGTTTAATACCCGCTTTCATTTCTAATACCAGCATGCGATGAACAGAATGATTGATCAGTGCAGTTTGGAACCTCGAGATCCTATTGGATAGCAGAAGAGTGCTTGCTGTCAGTCACGAGGTAAAGAGGCTGGGGGAAGGTTAAGGAAGGTCTTTCTTTAATCAAGAATAAGCCCTCTATACAATAGTTCTTCACCCTTATTTAGTTTACTTCCACATTATTCCTAGGAATTTCTAGACTTTCTTATTCAAATTGGCACATATTAAATATGACCCCTGGAACCTAAGATAGCCTCACATTTTCCCCATCAAGACGAGAGAAATCTAAGACAAACTTTCAGGGCCTCTTCTAAGAAGTTAAAGTTTTATAAAGCGTCAAAAATATAATCGACACTTTGTGCCTAACAACTGCACTCTCGTTTTGTTTGCTTGATATTATTATTATTATTATTATTATTATTATTATTATTATTATTATTATTATTATTATTATTATTATTATTATTATTATTATTATTATTATTATTATTATTATTATTATTATTATTATTATTATTATTATTATTATTATTATTATTATTATTATTATTATTATTATTATTATTATTATTATTATTATTATTATTATTATTATTATTATTATTATTATTATTATTATTATTATTATTATTATTATTATTATTATTATTATTATTATTATTATTATTATTATTATTATTATTATTATTATTATTATTATTATTATTATTATTATTATTATTATTATTATTATTATTATTATTATTATTATTATTATTATTATTATTATTATTATTATTATTATTATTATTATTATTTGGAGAATTGTTGTTTCTCACTAGTCCACTCATCTATGCAAGATAATTAAACTATCAGTACGACAATCATCCAAGGTGTTAAACACTTTCATTTTCATAGCACAGCTGAATTCAGTGTCATTACCTGGCAGACATTTTGCAGAAATAATCGTTGTTTGATGCTACATATGTATGTGTAGTACTCTAATTAGCTATTTTTTTCTTCTCTGTTGTGCAACAAAACTTCACCAAAATTCTCAGTATTGCCAAAATTACTTAAACGGTTACTAACACTTCCGCAAAAATAATGGCAAAATAAATGGAGTAAGCCCATCTGGTGGCATTATTTTACTGTTCCATCCTTCGTTATAAGTGACACAAGAAAAGACACAGAGAGAAGAACTAGAGGATCTTAAGAGTAATAGAATATAATATGCATATTAACATATAACATTTATTGTTTATTAAATGCGAATAAATGTCTTAAAAATTATCCTAAAATTTAATTTAGCTATTTTCAATGCTTTCTGCAAAATTGATTCATGTATACCAGAAAATGCTGGTCAAAGCAAAACTGAAACAAAGAAATTCGTGTATATTTACAAGAATGGCACCTCATTTAACAGCAGTACCAATCCGTAGTGTGGAAGTTCACCTAAAAGGTGGCCTAAAGTTACCTCTCTGACCCAAAATGTTGGAGCTACGTGCGTGCTTTCCTTTCTCTCCTTCTTTCTTTATCTGAAGCGGTTTCATAGTAAAAATAGAAGATACAGTACACTACCTGAAAATATATTTAAAATACACGAAATTTGCTTATAATGATAAAACATATACAATTCAAGAGGTAACTGAAGTTAAGGCCGCACGAAGCACTAAAAATGCAATTTTTAAGAATTTTTGCCATTTAGTCTCCTCTTATAAAATTCTATTTTCATCCACGTTTAAAATAAGTTGAAATTGGGTGATAATCTCGCAGTTTTATAGTTTTTCGAAATACCTTATAATCTATATCATCCGCCAGAACAGTGCAATGGTAAAAGGACTATAAAAATCTTTAAGTCGTTTTCTGAGATTAAAGCACGTAGTCTCTCTCTCTCTCTCTCTCTCTCTCTCTCTCTCTCTCTCTCTCTCTCTCTGTATGTGTGTGCATGCGTGTATGCAAAGAATGCCAGTGGTAAGAGAATGCTAAATTCATTTAAAACAATTCAATAGTATTCTTTTCTTAACACACAGATACGAAATATAAAATAAGTTGTGCATAGAAGTCCACACATTGAAAATTTAATGATATAATTTAGAGTTTAATGTTAAGCACATTAATCTAAACAAGAGTGATTCGCTTGACAAAATTACGCGTGAACTGCTAATGCGTATAATTATTCATGGCTGCTAGGAAGGGATCCACGAAAGTCAGTCGTAAATATTTCAGGGCAAGCGCGGCTGAAACTTGCTGCCTCACCTTTTTTCCCAAGATTCTACATCCCCCTCTACATTTCCTTGTTTCTTCTTTTGTGATCATCCCATTCCCCTTTACTGCCTTTTTATTCGATTTAGCAAGTTTCTCTTATTGAGATATTTCCTTATTTAATTTCTACGTCTTTTCCCTTTTATACCTTTTCTCTCGAGCGCTGTAGCTCTTCTCCAAGTTGAGACCGAACCCTTAGCGGTGGTGTTAGCAATTCTTACTGTATTGTGCCTTTAGAAGGAATTCGAGTGTCGTAGCAAAAGTACTAGTTCTCCCGCAAAGCCGTGATGAATGTGTGCGCGATCTTCCAGGAGAGAAGGGAAAGGATAAAGCTTGTGCTCTAACAGGCTCTGTCAAATAAATCGCGAGGGGGAGCTTTCGGAAAAAGTTTACTTTAGAGTAATTACCAGTGCAGTAAATCATAATATCGGATAAGTGGAGTAAATAGCATCAAAGACTTCGAACCTTGCTAATGTATTTAATTTCTCTTTAACCCAGATATGCTTGAAACATGTTCCTCAAAAAAATATTACAGGTTTTGCACAGAATGGATGCAAATGCAGTTGTAAAAATAATTTAATGCAATTTTGTACTTATTTTGCACTACTTTGTCAAAAACAGGTGTCCTTTTGAAAGGACACTAGGAACATAGACGTATACTTTATCAGCATTTCAAATACAACAATTCTTTTGTACAATTTTGTACAAGTCTTTTGTTCGATAGCTAGCAAAACATGCTATATGAAGCGCAACATTACACTTCTGGCATTTAGTAGAAACTGTTTTTTTTTTCTTCTTTTCTGAAAAAGATGGCATCTTGCTCTTCCTTGCAGTATATGTCACTCTTCTACACTAGAAGTTGTAGCGCATCATTATCACAAAAAAGAAAGAGCTTGAAAGTGATTCTAAAGGACACTGATCCTATTTTGCAAGTAATAATGTAGGCCACACAACAGGCAAAACGCTGGGCTTACCATGTTTCCAAACATATTGTTTTTCACTGCAATTTGCAACTGCCTTCATGGCCATTAGTTGTACCACTGTTATTTCTACTTTTATCATCTCCTTTAATCTGATTTTCCACTATCTCTTCTTCTTTACTCTCTTCACCTCCCTCTCGATCCATTGTTGTACGAATGCAGCGTTGAGAAATTCTGGTTCAGTCCCTAATTTGCTCCCCGTAAATTGCTGGGGTCCAAGGTATCTCCTTCCCCAAAATCTTCATCTGACAAGCGTCAAGATTTGTTGCATTCACTGGTAGCATTATAACTATTTCTAATTTTTTTATCAGCTGGTATGTCCACGTCCTCCTCAAGAATACTGAGCGCCCTATTAAGTGTTGAACCCCTGAAACAAAATTACAGAATTATAATTTTATGCACTACTGAAATAATGCTGAATTATTTGTGAAAATACCCATTGTCCTTTTACAAGGACACCAGAAAATATGTTATGTATGTAACAAAGCTATTAAAACTGCAACTTTTGTTTTACTTTTAAAAGATAAACCCAAGTCTTTAGAAGTTAACATTATAATACAGCTCATTACTTCAAGATAAACTACATAAAACTTACCTCTGAAAACGCATGATGTTGCAAAAGGCCGTGTTGAAAACAAGGTTAACAAACAGATGGTTTATTCGTGATGGACGAAGCGGCGCTTGGGCGGGTTTCCTCCGGGTTCTCTGGTTTCCCCCGCCATTTCATTCCACCGGTGCTCCATCTTCATTCCATGTATCATCAATGTCACCGCCTGTCGTGCCATAGTAGCGAACGCGGGCGTTAAACACTACAACATCTAAGAGGGACGACGTTATTCCACTTTTAGGGGTTTACTTTCTTATTAGTTTATTACAAGCTAATGTGTTACGTGTTTCAAAGTTTGAACACAATATTGAGAATTAAATCAAACGACTCATGTTGATCAAATATTTCTAAAATATTTAAGGCTAAATACCAATGGAACACTTGTTGCTTTATTTATTGTGAAAGAGAAACAAGTTAGTTTGTTAATCATAAAGCAGCGTAAGAAAATTACATGCCTAAGATAAAGGAAGTTTATAAACCCGAAGACCGTGTACTTTACCTAACCTGAGTAAGTGACTGTAACAAAGTATGCAAAACATGTTTAATATAATACAAATGGTTAATAGCGGCGTAGAAATTATTACTTCTGTGCAGGTGAAACGAAGTCACTGCTGCGCTTGTTGTATCAAAACAACCTTTGTCATTCGACAACGGAATATGGGGTGAGTAAGACAAGTTCAGTCGTTACCTCTCCTTTCGTGCCCATTCATGGTGTGTACTGAACATATAACTTGTGGTTAACGCCCTCACAAAAGACCAGGTGCCCAACGGATGGTTAAAACATATATGGTGATAAATTAAAATAAAATTCCATTTAACATATTTCTCATAAATGTTTTGGCAAAACTACAATTATAAATAATTTAGGATATAGGAACAAGGAACCACGACGACGTAGAGCAAATGCTTGCTTTTCAAGAAGCCACATCAGGAGAGTATATGTGTTAACAACTGACATAGTGGTTTGACGAAGAAGTTTCGGGTTTCACATGGGAATATGGATCGTACATCAACGTTTTAGTACATCACGGTGTGCTGCCGACAGTTTCCATACTAGGCGATGCTGCTGAAGCTATGTTCACTGGGCAAAGATATCGTAACACAAAAGAAACGGGAAATTTCATTATTAAAGGTACTGCTGTATAAGTGAACAACAAAACCGGGTGACAACGATTACTATGTTATGCGGGATAAAGCAGTCCTATTCAAGAAACCGATAAAGGGCAGTGGAAATATTACTATGACAACTTGCGGGGGGGAGGGAGGGGGTCTTAGCTCCTCGACCGAAAGTCAAAAGTTGTAACGACAGAGGAGGTGACAGAGTCCCTACATTTTCCCACTTATAAGCACCCCGGCTGGCTCGGCACGCTTCCTCTCCCACTCCTTTGGGTTCGCACCCCCAATGGGATCGCGGGACTCGAAAACCGGCTCCCCTCCCCCCTAAGGCTGTACCATCCCACGGGGGCCCGGAAACCAGTAGACTCGCCGTCCAATCCAGGAGATGAGATTTCCAAAGCGCATACTCTCCTCCTGCCGTGCTGCTGCCGCGACATTCGCCGACGCTTCCAACATTTAAAGAAACGTAACGGGATGAAGAGTGAAGTTAGATTAATGTAGCGAAGTGGAGGAACACGAAATTTAGAGGATATGGTAATCTTCCCCAGCACTCTCCTGGAGACCCGGGGAAACCTCCAGGAAGGTCGTCCAACGGGGATCGAACCCGCAGCACTGGAAACATACATAACGGCGGAAATTACATTAATTTCCCATTTCAAAGAGTAACCAGAAAAATAGACAGTGTTATGCATAGATTCTGATACACTCGACCTTTTCATCCAATAGTACCTTAATTGACACTGACTCCGTCGACAACGAGGTCATTTTGGGACCGAGACGAGATCCTTAAGGCGCGGACTCGTGAACGCGAGATCGGTGGTTGAAACACAAGGGGCATCCTCCGTAACTAAGAGATTTTCCTCAGCCATCACAAAAGACAAAAGCCAGGGAGTTACCTTAACCTTAGCCCACGAACGTTTCCTTTCTAAATTTCCTCACTCAATCATTATCATTTCATTTCATTCAACATAAGTTTTCCCCACTTGTTATGTTGTATGCAGTAAGAACAATCAACTCTATCTAAATATCAGTGCACTTTAATCACATTCCTTAGAAAGAAGAAAGAAGAAAGGAATATACGGAATATAAATACTTAAAACAAATAATATGCTCGCGGATGTAAGTCAGCGTTAAACTAAATGAAGCTAAACTCCAGCGCAACAGCCCTTGCCGAGCCAAGGCATACCGCACGGCCACTGCATCTCTCCCTCTGCCCAGTACAGGCGTTATGAGTGGGGGTGCAGAACTGGAGGCTGAGACGTGGTCAGCGCCTCGGGCCCTGCCAGCCGGTTATGCAGTGTTCGTGACCAGAGGCCGCCATTTCTTATTCAAGTAGCTCCTCAATTGGCCCTCAGGGACCTAACGAGTCTGAGTACACTCACATCAGTTCTCCCAGCGGCAGAAATTCCCCACGCAGGTACCGGGAATCGAAGCTATGTCTCCTGCTTGGTAAGTAGCTGCGATATCACCTCTTTAAGGAGACGAGCAAGTCCGCATTATGGAAGTAAATAACACTTCTAGTACTTTGGAGATCTGAAGTCATAAAATATCAATGAGTTCAATTCTACTGCAGGTTTCATAATTTGGATATTATATTCCTGATATAGCTGTACTGAGTTCAAAAACGTATAAACTGGTCGAAGTTGTAACCTTATGACTGATAGTGTAAAACCACAAGTAAATTGTGTTAGAGTGTTTGGTTATGTCACCTCCTCCTTGCACTTCCACCAACATAAATATTTTCTTATGTTCTTGAACATCTCAAGTATCCATGCGCAGTAAAAGCATTTAGCGTGCCATTAAAAGTGACAGACAAAAGATTTGGCGAATAGTCTTTTGAGAATATTTATATTTTAATTTTAACAGCTGTAATATTAAACAGAGCAGGCCTACCTTCAATGAATAGTATACTAACGCAGAGCCGTTCATTTATATACATCATATATCTGATTCCTCATTTCCCTGGATTAAATGACAAAATCATTGTTCTTGTTCCCAGAGCTCTACTGAATTAAAAACATGTTCCGGTTTAGAGCATTATAGAAAATCGTGTAATCCAAGATTTGGATTACAAAGCAAAAAGTAAACTTCTTAATAGTGCGTTGAACTCTATACTATCTGATAATCCTGTAGTTGAGACATGATCTTCATAAACTATACATTCAAGTGTCCCGGTAAAAACAACTGAATGGTAACGATCACTAGCTTTTCGTTGGTATTCTTATAGAAACGAAATTAGTATACACGTGTCACAAGGGAAGCTATCTTAATTGTACTTTTTGCAACTATCCAGGGTAACAAATGTGTTGGTTGTCAAACGAGTCACTTCTTCTAAAAGAATACTGTACACCGTTCACCAAAGATGTCACGGCGCTGTGACACGTGCCACGGAGTGGCAGCACAGATCGAAACAAACATTTCCGAGAGTTTTACGGAACTGCCAATTGTCAGTTAGCCTTGACATGACAGCAACCTAGCTCAAATCAGAATTGGGAAATTGCAGAAGGGATCATGGCGGAGTAGGGAACAATAAAACGAGTTTCTCAGGTACGGTACAAGTACCACCACCACTTGATGGAGGTTATACACTTCCTTGGATCATTTTCTGGTAGCTATGACTAAGCCCTCTCCAAAACGATAGTAATTTATATTACATCAAGCACCTAACACTAGAAAAACAGCACTCCGTGGCGCAACAGCCCGACGTCACGCCAAAGTTTACCGTCCAACCATTGCGTCCCTCACCTCTGTATGTAACGGGCGTTATGGGTGGGGCGCGGTACTGGAGGGTGGGACGTGGTTAGCGCTCAGAGTACTTCCTGACTGGGAAACATCGTGTGCCCACTATCTACAAATTACCACAATTCCTTGTTTAGGCGCATATTTTGCCTAATAAGGCAACTTCAAACTATAAAAAGCGCGTCTCACCCTTAAAAGACAGTACACGTTAAATGGAGCGCAGTGTTGCAACATGTACTAGTTGCGAATCTTTCTCCGCGAGCGACTCGAGGTGGCCTGAGTCCTGTACTTAGTCCTTCAATTGCTGCTTGACGAGACGGGCACTTTTAACTTTGGTATCCCTCCACGCCTTTGTTACTGTATGACCTAAATTTACAAACGACTCGTCTGTATAAACAATTGATTTTCCCTGGTCCCTAAACCTTTTACGTCTTTTAGATATTTATGTCGCCGTCTGATGATATCGATATCGTCTCTTTCTATTAATATGCACTTGTTACCCTTTCTTTCATATTCGAACCCCAAATCAGAGTGGCCCTTGAGAAATTTGGTAGGGTCTCATCACTGTTGAACTGTGACAAAATTATATTCAGCGTGGGTGGAATATTTGCAAACAGTAAAGAATGAACAATTCGCCGCACTCCACCTTGCACTATTCAATCATATTGCGTTAACCTAGCGTTTTGTGTAGTCCCGCCATTTTTGCTTTCTTTTTCAATGGCGTTCTTAGAGGTCCTTTCATTAGTTCCTTTTTAATCATGCACACTACTGCTTCTGAACACCCGATAGCCTTAGCTGTTTCTTTTACCGCCTTACTTACACGCATTTTACTTAAAAAATAATCTAACACATTCATAATTATTTGGCGTTCCTTACTTCTTTATTTACCAACGTATCGTCCCTTCCTAGCTTCACCCTCCATAACTACAAATATTTACAAAAATATTAAACAAATAACGCAATAACAGCTCACAGTTACACACACGGCTTTTTTCGAACTAATGCTAGTGCTGCTCCTTATACTATCTTCTGTGTCAGGCCTGACGCTGAATAGATGAATACCTTTTGTTTGCCTTACTGGATAAAAGAAAGAGGTTACTGCCTTTTGGTTTATTTTAAAAACTTTCTCCAACCTTCCTCAACATTTGTTCTCGCTGGTTCCCTGATGTAAACTCAATAACCAAAAAGTTTCACACTGCGTAACTTTTGCAGTGCGCATACATAAAATTTTCCGAAAACATTTAATTTAAAAAATTATAACACTTAACTGGGTAAACATAGAGAATTCAAAGTAGGCAGGTAGTAGCACTATAGTTTACTCTACCTAAGAAAAAAATATAGATACATTCTAGCAGTTAGTTTGTTAGTTAGTGCGTGATGAGTGTAGAAACAGCAAATATCGGACTTCTATTGAAAAAAACGTTTTCTGAAGAAATTTGGACCTATAGAAATGTATAATGACTCTGAAAAGGATATAACCTGATAGAGAAAAAAATTCTGCATAGGATAATGTGTTCAAACCTGAAATTTATAACAAATGAATATTTATACCATGCTATTAGGAATCTGGCAACAGAGCGAGGGTAGAAAAGGACGCGGCTAATGGCAACTTGTATGCGCTAGATAGAGACAGAGATGTCCCATTTAACTCCATACTGTCTTCTAAGAGTGAAACGCTATACAGTTACCGCATAAAATATCCCTTATACATATATAATAAGTATAACTGCATTTCTTTCAAATTGGTGTCTTAAAACATTACGTATGAAATTACTGATTTTATTTTAATTCCTAAAAACAGGTCAGATGGGCAGAAAAACCCTGTAATATTCACTCCCCAAATGTAACCAAGTAACTGCTAACACATGTATTTCTCTGACCAATAGATACTGTTAAAACCACGTGCTTCTTAATGGGAAATACCTTCCTCAATGTCACTGACAAGATAACATGAATCACTCACTAAAAGTGTATAATTCAGAAATAGAAGAACATGAATAATTATTTCACGGAAGAGAGAGAGAGAGAGAGAGAGAGAGAGAGAGAGAGAGAGAGAGGGGGGGGGGTCAGAAGGCAATATAAATTACTTCCTCCTAGTCCTTAGATCGTTAGACCCTTCGATAGCTACATCCCAAAGTTTGCCAGATTTGTTGAATACAAGATGAAAGTAAGTTCGATATTTGTCGTGAAATGGATGAAAACACATGACTAGTTAAGATGAGCCATTGGGGTAAGTAATATTTTTGAGTTGAAATTTATGATTCAGATATTTTGGAACCGGACTCTCTTCATTCAAAACGTCATTTCTTTGTTACGAGATAAAGTTATAACTCTCAGGCGAAAATGTTAATTCCCAAACACATGGTAATGTCCTAGAAAACCATTAGAGTTTGTTGAATTAAGGTTATAGAAGTATTTTAAACTATTTTAGTTGTTTATAAAATATTTACCTCTTAATGCGCACTAACGCATTACCACCTTAATTGACATGAGAATTGGTCAATTTTCTGTCTTTATTCATTGCGAAAATCAGGAATAGAGCAGCAGCAGCCGCCATAATAGTGGCAACTGGGGTGTTATTTTGGTTTAAACGCATCAACCAGAAAGAAGTATTCAATCAAAATATGACAGGCTAAGCTCCACGTTACAACATATCACTAAAAAGATACTTCAGGTATACTTTAGTGTTGTATATCTGAAGTTCATGCATTTTTTCAAGAACTGGCATATCACCAGAGGAATCTCCAGGAATCCGCATACTTGGTCCATTGTCACCAATATATTATTGATTTTGAGGCTCATTTTCTCCGTCGCTGAAATGAAATGTGTTTACAGCTTTCATAAGGTTGTACATCAATTAGATGTGCAGACAGTGATGGAAATGAACGTAACCCGTATTACTCCCCTTTGTTGGAAAATGGATGCGGATATCTAAAAGAAGATTATATATACAATCACACAAGCGTTTTATGTGGATTTTGCAATAACATAGCAATTCGGTGTTGACAGTTCAAGTACTCAAAATTATTGCAGAAAATTTAAAAATTCAGTTTTCGTTGCGTAGCGTTCATTAGTCGAGTCTTTCAGCAGATGCTGTAAATTTTGAACTTCCATTTCTCAGCCTTCTGCAATGTTTTCTTTGATCCATTCGAAACACACAATTTAGTAGCCTGTAGCTGTCAGTTTCACCAATGTGATTTACTATCATTGGTATCCGAGTACCTCAAACGCATGAATTCGTTGGGAAAGTATGGATTAATTATGTAGTGTGATAAGCCCTATGTATAATTTTGGCGGCCTAGTCGTCTAGACTTAAAATTCTCCGCTGTTGATTCTTTCGGTAGCGCATTGAAGCGATGTTCTAGCGTAATTTACTCAAATGTGATCGAGATTCGTGTAACTATACATATGATTAATTTGCATAATCAAGTCGGGATTACATCTACCTCAATGACATAATTTAGACTTATTATCGTATGTCAGCCCACTATCTGATGTAACTAGCTAGACAGTTGCTCACTGTATAAAGTCTCACATTTGCAGTTCTGATAAGATAATTTTGTTACCACTTCAATTTCTGGGCTGAGATAATATACCTCTAAGTACAACATCTACGTAACTTTCTTATTAAAATAGTAGTTAGCGAGATCTTCTGATTGGTAGAGTTGAGAACTGATTCAGCTAACTCTGCTTTTCAGTCGAAACTCACAAAATACCCACTAACTTTAGCGTAATTTTCGCGAATTCCTGAACTGCAGTTAATTGCTGATTGATACTCAAGAATAGATTTCCAATGTCACAGATATTGCCTATTTTATTTCATAGAATTACTAATGCAACATATTAACACAGTAATTAAATATCACATGCTGATTTTCGTAAATAACAGAGATTTAAAATAACAAGGACAACGTGTGTGCGTGCGTGTACGTGTGTGCGTGTGCGTGCGTGCGTGTGTGTGTTCACGTGGGTGTAGGGTGAACTTGATGACCATTACATCCGTTTTCATTTAAAAACGCTATTTCTCAGAATGGACAGTGCATATAAAATATTTCCAAACGATATAAAACTGTGGGTTTTCTTATTCATTTCACTCACTGAATTAAAGTCCCGTCTTGTTTAATATGAATGCCGGAGAACTTTAATAACTTAGTTGCGAATATGTTTGACTTTTTAATACTTTCAGCCCAAATGGGCAAATGCGGAGGTTTAAACATTTTAAAATTTGAGTTATTGGAACGAAGAGTTGCATATAGTGTTCATACCACTAAATTTTCTTCTGGTTGCGCTGAGCTTAGTTATCAATAAGCATATTTAGTATAGTTTTGAAAAAAAATGGTACACTTAGATGTTAGAATCTGGCATAAGTTTTAACCTATCCTTCAACTTTGAAACGCTTCTACTACCCTTGTTCCCAATCCCTACGTTCAACCCTTGGTCTCTAGACTTGCGCACTTGCACTATAAAATCTAACAAATATCACAGTTCGCTTTATTCATTTATTTTCCAATGACAACGATTTACGCTAAAGTCATCTTCTCTATAGCTTCTCAGCACAAGCTAACAAAATCTTTAGTTTATTGTGTAGACGGGTTTAAAGCTGTACAAACCAGAAGGTGTTTGTTAATGATTAGGTCTGGATCTTTACATATAACTGACTCATTGGTATGTGCGTATCCCTTATAGATGGTGAGCCAGGCTGTCATGTCCTGACATAAGCCTACATTTTACAACTGCTTCCCTGCGGTATTTATGTTTTTCTTACGTATATACTTCGTCAATTTTTTTCCATGACTTTCCTCTGGCAGGTGCAATTTTTTCTTTCATGTTATCCATGTAGAACGCTTTCCTAACTTCTTCGATTTTTCTGTGGTGGTTTGGTTTGAAGTGGATCGTTATTTGTGGTCTGGTACCCTTTTTGGCCAGTTGATCTGCTATTTCATTGCCAAATATGCCATTGTGTGAAGGTATCCATTGGAAGTATTGATTTTTTCTGATTGTTCAAGCGTTTTAGGAGGTTTTGGCACTCCAGGATTGTTCCATTCTCTGGTGTTTTTCTGGAAATTATTGCTTGTATTACTTGTATTGCATTATAGTTCACTTTACAACTCTCCAAAACCACCACTTCCTTATGTACAGTAATCTCTATTGTTTCACCCATGAAGTCAAAAGTTACGCAATTTTACTATACATGCAGTCAAAGATGTAGGTTACCTTGCAACCTCCAAAAAACTAGACAGCCTTTGCTTTAAATCAACATCTTAACCCTTTGGAGACAACTAAACCCCTTGGCCAATCACATTTGTGTGCTACAGATATAGGATAGCGAAAACTATTGGGTAGGTACATTGTAATTGAAAGAATTTGCCACTACTTATATTTTCAACCCCATTTGTAGAAATCTGCACTATTTGACCAGTAAGAACAAAAGGTTTCATACTTACGATTTAGATATAACAGAAAATTGTAGGCAACTGCCAATTCTGAAAAACAACCCCAAGCTTGTTTCAAACCCTTCCTTGCATCATTGGCCTCAAATGCCGTCGCCGGTTCTAATTCAGAAATCAGCTTTTCTAAAAGAGGTATTTTAACATGTACAGAACAGAATACTATTCGTGTAAATAGCCTGTACCTCGACGGCAATATTCGCATCTGACGAAATTCCAAATGCTTTCGGACCACGATTATAAAAATGTAGTGCTAAGCTGTATTATGTTCATCTCTTCACCATATGGTTACGGTAGGCAAGTAGACTCGCACACAACGTTCCGCGTCTGGCTATGACATGATAGGCGTGCCGGGGCGGGGCGGGGCAAAGCGCGGTATCTCTTATGCCTCATTAAATCATTTATAGAGTCGCTGACAAAAGGAAAGACAATAGCGTGGGCCGTACCCGATCATGTGTCAACAATGAGCTGGGAGTCCCCACATGCAATAGAGCCCATCCTGCGATCCTCCAAATCGATACGCACCCTCACATTCCGCTGTCAAATGGCACCGGCGAGCCTAAATAGCAGAGCCAGTGCGTTTGGCTTTTCTTACTGCCGCACGAATGCGTAAGACTTCAAATCCATTACTTACGTACCTTGCCGACATGAATGGCTTCTGATTAATGATTTTATGACTAAAGAGGTTTAAAATATGTCGTTCTCTATCTGTTTTAGTTTATGTAAATATTATTGGCAATATAAAGCAATTTAATACCAGGCACAAGCAACAAGTAATATCTACCTCCAATTTGTTTTTTCTTTCAATTTAGGACAAAACTAAATAGTCACACTTCATTTCTTATTTTTCAATACAATATCCATATTTTGATTAGGTTTTATTGTAAGTAAAACCAGAGGATGTAAATCAGTACTATGAAACTCTCGGTCCTTATTCCTCAGCTACCCCTGATGAATTACCTTTTGTAGCTGAAGCAGATTTAAGTGTATAGTGCTAGAGTAGTGTTGCATGGTGGATAAAGCAATAATTCTCAGCTAATTTTCACAATCTTAGTATTGGAGTGTTCACTGCTGTTTGCGTGTGTGGTGCTGCATTGCCGTCCAAAAGAAGAACATGTGCCGTATTTTTTGATGAGCGAACTTCTTGAAGACGTACTGTAACCTTCATTACTGTGTTAATGTATTGGGCAGAAATTCTTCATAAATGTCCCATCCGATCGTACAGTTTTGGATGCGAAATTTTGATTCCATTCCGTTCCCTATTTCTTGGACATCAGGGGCCCTAATGACCAAGTTTTCGACGGGCCCTTAAACCCGACACTCACTCACTCTTGGACACCAGGTCTCCAGTCACCATTTTACCCAATAACCACCATCCTCCCTCTTGTATTCCGCGCCATCCTCCTCTTTCTCCTCCTCTTTAAAGAGATGCAGCAGACTATAAGTTAATCTTTGGGTTACTTCTCCAATTCGGTCGCTCAACATTTTTACCTGTCGTGAAGGAACTTCCAAGTAGCCGAGTTTATCAATTCCGACCGAGCGAGATCGCTCCTAGATAATGTGTGAGGCTCGCATTCGGGAAGTTCTGGGTTCGATTCCTGTTGACCTACCACTGTAACCTTGGGTTCTTTTGTCTCATTTCTCAGGTGTGTTTCTAGGTTTTGTGGGGTGGAGCGGTGCTGACAGATGACGTGGCTGCTTGCTCAAAGGAAAGAATATTCCCCTTGAACACTAGAGAGATGCCTAGTCGACGGGTCTTCATCGCACCATCTAGGCATTTCAGCAGTGGGACGGATCTTCCAGTCTGGAACTATTAGGAACTTTCGCGCGCCAAAATCTTGCTGCATAAAATATGAAGATCTCGGTAAAACACACACTTGATGTCAAATATATTTTTGAGGAGTAAACCACCTCCGAGGTACTTCTTGCTATTTAAATAAATATTTTATTTGTTAATGACACTGGTGATTGTCAGGGTCATATCAGTGTCATCGGTGGTATGGGGCTGTGGCTTTTAAGCACACTTAAAAATGATCGGTCAGGGCTGAGTTTGAACCCGCGACCTTGGGATCAGCAGATCAGTGCCTAATCAACTGAACCACTCAGACCGACTCCTATTTACTTCTTTACATGTCCAAATACTTACACTTTTGTCAAATGATAAGTCGCTATTGTTATTTTTGTCTTGTACACGTAAATAGAATGACATTTCAAAGCCATCATCTAGTGACGAGCTCTTAAAGGATTTGACTGTCACTTAAGCCTACAAAATTCTCTTATCACCATTGTAGCTATAAAATATCCAACAAGACAAAATACAACAAATGTGTATCTCAATTAACATGAAGGAGATAGAAGAATGCGCTTTAAGAATATTTTGCACCAGAGTGAGTAGAGACAGTAATGAGAAGGCGCAGGTTTTGTTTGACCATTTATTCAGACTTCTCAATGGAGTAGAGGTACTGCTTTATTTAAAACACTTTATATTACTATTCAGATCATACTACAGAGGGTACACATGCAACGTCGAGTGGACCTAGATGGGCATAGAGATGATCAATGTGAAGTCCATCTACCTCTGAAATTTGGATACAAATGAAACTTGTGCAAGGATTATGCGGGCTGCTGAAGGAGTTATCCCAACATTGCTCGTGGTTCTGAGAGTACAGTAACAGAATATATAACTGTTGCATAAGCTCTACTTACAAGTTCAGTTCCTATCGCCACCTGTTAGGCAAAACAGGGAAACCCTTCCGAGCATAAAGGGGATGTGTTACAATAGGGATTGAATAAAGACGCCTGTATTTTGAGAACGGGCTGCTGGTTTGCTCTAGGTTGAGAGAAGACGTGCACAAACTGGATATTTATGAAGTTGCGCGCTGCCTTTGTACGGTTACATTCTACACTAAAATTGGAGTAAAACTATTAAATCAAATTTTATCAAACACTTTTAATAGTATATTCCGTATTATATATATCAAAATGTTTATTAATCATATATTTTTAATCGCACCTCTAAGATGACCTGTGTTCATATAATTCTGAAAAATCCGGCGTTTCCCGTGGTTTGATGACCTTATCCCTAAAACTTTTAGGCTTATGTTGGATACCATCAAGAACCCATAATAGGCAAAATAAATAAAAAACACCGGTGGAACACTATACAAAGGCACTGTTGAACAATCCAAAATACTACAAGAAGAAAAGCAAGTACAGAAAGCTGTTTGAATGTAAGACGTTGCATTTCTATATCAATCATATAGAAAATAATATTAATTCTTTATAGAAGAGGGCGTAGAGAAGGAAGTGTGATTGTGTTTCTTAAAAGAAAAGTGTGCAGAGAAAATAGTGTGAATGTAATGTGCTGTATTCCTGTTTCAGTCACTGAAAATTGTGTGAATTGTATGATGAAGGGTGAGCTGGGAAGGATATGTGAGTTTATTACGTAAAAGAAAAGCGAGTAGAGAAATACATGTGGATGTTACGTTCTATAGTAAAATAGATAAGATAGAAACCTTTTCCATACAAAACTACATATAGGTGCCAAATTTAGAGCTAAGGGGTCAAGTGTTCTAGCAACGTGTAGAGGACATACATACGAACATTCATATATCCTGGGAGCTGCTATTCCTTTAGTACTATGTTGCCGTAAAGTCCGATCACCCGCAACACCCGGTAGTGGAGGGGAAAAGTAAGTGAATGACATCGCGAGTCACAAATTCGCATGTCTGGTTTAGAGCAAAGCCTGTTGAAGCTGTTCGAGGACAATCTGCATGAATGGGCTTAAGTCCCTCAAACTGATAAGCCAAAGACAGCGAATGAGGGAATGTGTCTACAACAGAACAAGAATTTGCTATAGGTATGTTAGCAAGGCTGTGTTGACACAGGTGTCTACGAGTGATGGTATCAGCTCACCAGGTGTGTTAACTGTTTGCGGTAAAATTACAGCTTTACGTTTATAAAATAAGAGTGCCATTTGTTCGTAGAATAAAATTCTGAAGACCTGATGTGGAAGTCTTTGATAGTCCAGGGGAAATGTGTAAGGAGGTAAAATATACTGAGGATGTAAAATGTTAGTCTGTATTTTGCTTTGTCAATGACTTTGTGTCTTGTACTTTACTTTAAAGTGAACATTTTAGAAAATGCTCCTGAAAACTGTACCTTTGTTAGTCTCTCCATATCAACTATCTTTAATTTGAAAATATTTGGACCAAATTTCATAGACTAGTGACATGTCTGCTTTAAATTAAGGTATATGAATTTTTAGCTCGACAACACTGTGATTTTATTAAAAATTAAAAAGAAAAAAAAACATTGGGAGTGTATCTACCTAAACTACCTTTCATTTTGAATCGGTTTCAAAGCAATTTAAAATTATCAACAGTTTCCTCGGAACTAAAGTAACGGAATCCTTTCCAGCAGATTGAAAGATTGTGTGCTAAATGTTGTTTGTGGAAAAATGTTTTGTCTCTTACTTTAATTTCAACAAACAAGTTTTCACTTTCTTTATTCTCTACATAAGTGGGGAAAATATTTCATTCCACCCAAAAAAACTCGATATCGAGATTTCACGGGAAAGGTATGTTCTTAGTCTCCTGAATTTTAAAAAAAGAATAAATAAATAAAAATAAATAAAGCACTCTTAGAAAAAAAACGTGTGTGCATGCGTGTGTTTTAAATCAGCAAACCCAAAAACTCAAAATGGATTAAATACCAAACTGGTATTTACGTTATGCTCATCAGAAGATCTCACAAGAAGAGTTTCAAAAAAAAAAATTCTCTATCGAAAACATCCTTTACATGGACAACATTAAAAAACTTTCACTTTCTCAAAAATGGCTCTAAGCTATTTTCATGACAAATTAAGTGTACATGTTGAACTTTATAGGAATAGCTTCTGAAGTGATCTTCATTCTGAATACTTTTGCACGACTGATAAGCTTTAAAAGATGGTAAAAAATTGTAGATCCTATTTAAGCACACAATTTATGTTAGTTTTATTTTTTGTAGAAATAGCCATTTCCAAGATATTATTTGCTATTGGTTTGCATCTCCTAGTACTTATACGTTTCTCAAATGCGAAGCCGTTATTAATTTTTTACTTCCCTCTTGGGTATATTGTGACTTTTGGTGGGTTGTAAAGTAAAGTAGACAGATGTAGTCGAGATAAAGAAACACTTTTATTTCCGTAAACAGTAACTTTGTACACTCGTTGCAACAACAAGAAAGTCTTTTTCGATTCTCCCACAGCACGGCTCCGAACTCGTAACACAAAGAACTAACTCTTCTCCGTCGGCACAACTATTCACATCGTCTGTCCGTCTCCGTCGGCACGACTACTCAACGCTTCACATACGTCTGACTGCCTCACTCTGTCGCACTTTACCGCTATTTATATCTCCCAGGCACTATTCTGGAAGCTTCAGGAACGTTCAGTTATTGCGGTGAGATACAAAGCAGAGAAGATTCCAGTAGCCTCTATCCTTTTCTCTCTTTCGGCAAGCGCCCCAACAATGCGGCCATTCTCTGTCTCTTTCCTTCGGCTCCTTTGCGGTAGTGCCGACAATAATGCGATGGGTGACACTGCTGTTGTCGGCAATTAGATGTGGCGGGCGCGGTGACAATATGAAGAGACTGGAATCTCAAAGCCATCACAAGCGATCAGCTCCTGAAACTTTGACTCTCACCTAAGGCATACTATTACTCCATTATTCCCCTTGTGTCTACAACGAAATATGCAATAAGCTAACCTCTGCATATTTTTATTTCGATTAAAATTAAGTAGATAGAGGAATACACCCTTGTAAAATAGTTTTTACAAGAGTAGAAAAGTCATTTGAGTAACACCAGGTTCTTTCGACTTACTCCTGATCTGTGGAGCATTATTTTTCTCTTACACAGCTTTAATGGATTCTCAAACGTGTAGTAGATAATTAACCAATTAATACTTTTTTCAAAACATTGGCTTAACAAAAAAAAAAAAAAAAAAAAAAAAAAAAAATAATAATAATAACCTATTCGAATAATCAAAATTATCAACAGTTACGGATCAAGAAAACTTATTTCTAATAACTAGATTACCCTTTAATAAATTTAAGTAAAATGTAGATTACATGTTCCTTAGAAAACCAAGGTTTTAAGCTAACCATTAGAACACTCAGTTGAAAGCTTATTACATGAATAGCTCAAAGCCAGTCTCAAAGTGAGTCGGAACGAATATTCTGATATGAATAGAAAATCCAATGACGCGTAACATGAACCACTTCGAAATGTTACGCTGGTGAATTTAAACTTTTGTATCAGAATGTGGAACACAAGGTGCATGCTTGCATACATTAAAATGGTACATAAAATGAGTCAATAGTATTGCATCTGCCTGAAAGCAGGGATAGATGTGGATTTGTAGTGTCCAGATTTTTCGTGGATTATCATCATAAAGGCATGCATTTTGCATACTGCAAGCCACCTGGCTGGGTACTATCATATTGTTTTTATGTTGGAAAAGGCCCCAGGAAAGGGTGAGGGGAGACAAACAACAAGGGAGATACATCCCAAGGGAAAACAAATCGAATTGATGCGGCTGGGACAAGAATTAATGGCGGCGGCTGTTTTTATGTGTCAAAAGCCATAAGTTATGCAAAAACACCACTCGCTTCCCCTTTTACCATGCAAAAGTGACAGTTATGGAATAACGCTTTCATTGTTTTAGGGGAGTACTGAGTAACGGTTTTGTTAACTTGCCAAATAAGCGTGAATTTGGGTTTATCTGATGTACATACACTCTACCCATTGGAATGCGATCCTATGTGGGAACAAACAAATAAAAATTATGGGAATGCTTTCCAAAAGGCATAAAGACTAATTCTTAACCAACTTTATTGGACGCGATTGCATCCCCGCAACTGTATACCCACTGTCCATCCATTCATCTGCCTCTCGACATAGGAAATTCGATTATCGTCTTCTGAAAATCTGAGCGGAGATGATTTAATACGCTCTTGGTGATTTAAATTATTCCAACTAGGCTATCAGACCAGTGATATCCACTGTGTTCAGCTAAAAACGAAATAAGCTCGTTTCGCAGATAGCTAGGGAATACCCAAATGGAGTAATCACGACAATACAGCGTAGTAGCATTTGTGTTATGACTACTGACCTGAGGTAGGGTGTGATGCAATAGGGCTTTTAATTACACAATTTTGTATACTATTTCACTCCCTTTTATTCACATACGGGTGGTTTTACTCGCCTACTTCATGCACAAGCTAAGTTGCATTAACGCAGTTTGTTTCTACGAAAAATTTAAAAGCAATATGTTTCACGAAGGAACGTCAGCTAGTATAGTATTTTCGGTTCCACCAGTCTACTCAAGGTCAGTTCTTCCCGCTTTGCAGCCGGTCTCCACTCCTCCAAGTGAGTGGAGGGACAGCGCACCCTCAGGCATGGGATATTCTACAAAGAGACATATAGAGCAAGAGCGGAAAAATACGTGCGTGACCTTGACTGAACTGGCCAGAATGAAACCACTATAAGAGCATTGTTGAATTGTTTGATTGAGATATAATCCACATCTGTATGTTTCACAATAGGTTAACAAAATTGTTATTTAACTGCCCACAAGTTAAGAGGGACGCTTGCCATGAGAAAACACGTGAATAGTTCTTAAAAGACGGTATTTTTCCTTTGGTTTATAGTCTACTGGATAATTCTATCTGATTCTTTAAAGCAGAGATATTTAATAAATTAATTGCGCCACGAGAATAAAGAGCCTCGGGATGCTATGAAGACTGTAGTATTCAACAGTACTCCATCTAGCTGTGGTGCATTCACATAGCTATATTTTTCTCGGGTGATACACTTCTATATTTCATTTGTGTTTTTAGTAGTGTCCGCTTTATGCACAATGTCCTATTTATCCTCTATACTTGCTTATATATTATTTTATCTTATTATTTCGTATTGATATGCATACTTTTTATATTTTAATTTCTCTTCTGATCCGTCAAAAACTGCTGTACATTTTAGATGGCTTATTTTAGCAGCCTCTATCTTTCAACAAATCTTCCTCATGAACGTCCAGGTTTCACTGATGTATAGCAAAGTGAGCACTATCAGTCACTTGAGAAAATTGTAATTGTATTTTTGCCAGGATTTCACCATCGATTTGATAATATATCACCGCTGCTACGTTTGCATCACAAAATATACGAGTTATTTCCTTGCCTGATAGTACTATCTGCTTCTTGTTTTTTCTCCATTGTCTAAATCAAGTATGTGTGGGCCGTGCCGTACCCGAGTGGTTAGACCATTGGCTTCTCATCAAACCGGCCCAGGCCACCGCATGTGGAAATTGTGGTGGATGAAGCGGCACTGGGGCGTCTTTTCTCCGGGTTCTCCGGTTTCCCCCGCCATCTCATTCCACCGCCCCTGCCCCACTTTCTCCACCAGGAATCCCTCATGTGGTCGCCTGGGTTTGAACCCGAGCCGTTTTTGTGAGGTAAAAACTGTGAGGATATTCCTAGTTTACTTTTTCCTGCAAATTTATGAGATGCTGTATTTCATTTTCAAATGTGACAAGTGGGGTTCGAATATTTATACACCTATCACGAAACGAGGTGATCGCATGTTACCTCCACACGGGCAGAGCGTGACGTCATTGCCCCAATACAGTGCCAGCACAAAACACTCTGTGTACAGCCCATAGTGTGTGTTCACTAGTTCCACACAGTAAAATCCCTGTAGCATGAAAATCGAAGTATTCACGTATTGCTGAACTTGTACTTGAATTTGGGAGTGAATATTTTACTCTAAATGGTGACAACGTTGAATGTAAGCTATGCAAAAAAAAAAAAACATTATCTACAACGTTCCTACGTGGGCTGTGCCTTGCTTCCTCTGTGTTGTGATCATGTGACGATTGACTCATCCTACTTCCTATAGACCAAACGCCGCAACTGTTTGTTTCCTGTATGAAGTTTCGGTCCCTAGGGACAGGTGTTATGATAAGTTTCAAAGCCTCATTGCATGAACAATATTGAATAAAGAACTTGACTTCAATTTGTCATTCAATGCATACATTGCATTTTAATAAATGGACATGTATAGCTTTTCAAGACTAAGAGTTGCACCATGTCACTGCTTCGATGTTACCTCACAGTATCATTTCACTACTCTGCCTTCGGGATGGGACACACGGCTAACCCATGCCTGATATAAGCCATCGTTCAAATTTGGAAAAAAATTGACACTGTAGAGCAAGCATAGAGCGAGTGCTGAAATGTCACAAACAATTAAACATATTAATGATTATTAATAAAAGTAATAGAAACGTATATTCAGAAACAAAGATCAAGATAAACAAGCGAGAACCAATAGTGATTTCAAAAGGACTTAGACAAGGTTGCCCAATGTCAACCGCTCTTTTTAATTTGTATATAGACATGATGACATTGAAACAACAATAGCGGGAATTGATTTAGGCACAAAATCTGTAAAATAATGATAGGCATATGCAAGTGATCAAATATTAATAGCTAAGTAGGAGAATGAACTTCAAAGAATGGCGTATAAGTTATATTAAATAGCAAAAGCATATACAATTAGAAATATCTACAAATAAAACAAAAACAATGGCATGAAAAGCATCCATTCAGTACGGTCTAAAATAGTTTTAGAAAATAACAACTGAGAAAGCCTCAAAATTTAATTTCTTCAGATGTGCAACAACATACAGCACAGAAATAGATACTGAAAGAAAATTAAATAAACTCAACCGCATAACAGGTACAATAAATAGAACCTCAACGAATCCATAATAAAACTATATGAAATAATGGCTGTCCTAATTTGAACATACGGCTCAGAAACTTAGATTATGATGGCACAACATAAAAAATATACAAACAGCAGACATGGAGATTCTTAAATCCATAGCTGGATACATAATACTAGACGGAACACAAAAAGATAAAAAGCGACAGCATTTAAAGTAGAGGAATTAAGCAAAACAATAACAAAATACAGAGCCAATTGGAAACAACAGTTAAATAGAATCTAAGAAAATAAAATTCTCAAAATAGCTATCCATCACAAGGACAAAGGAACTTAGTGCGACCGAGGAAAAGGTGGAAGGAAAAAGACTTTGTAGCCGGAACGGGCTAAATGGCGTATGCCGCGAGTAGAAGAAGAGTAATTTGTACCAAATGTCAAGCTGGCTTCTAGCTGAGGCAGAATTTCTAATTTGCTACATTATCCTTGGGATATACCCGATGCTAGTAATTCCTGGCCCTAATTCCATTGAGCTCATATCTGGTTTCAGTACGTATCCACAGGACATATCGACTATTCGAATCAAGGCAATTAGCTGCTTCATCTCAAATTCTCAATTGCTCCTTGAAGTGGGCTGTGTATCATTAGCCATTACCTTTGTTCCTCACTCTCGAGATGTGGATGCTAACTTAGGTTTACATTACTCGTGCCTCTTGGTATAGTTGCCCTGGCAGATGGTCATTTTCGTTCTTAAAAAGAAAAGAAGGCATTGCTTAATTTTAATAATAAAGTCATTCATTCTCTGAGAGATAATGCAGGCCGTAAGACGTGTCTCGCATTCGGGAAGTTATGGGTTCAATTCCTACGGCCGACATTCTAGAAACCAAGGACTTTTCGGGGTTCTCCCCGGGTCCTAGACGAATGCTGGGAAGGTTAATTACATTCCCCAAAATCAGGGTTACATGACAGGAGAACACGATGCACTCTGTAAACTCCGTCATCTAGTCCCGGGAAACTAGTGGGATCAGTAAGCATGCAGTGGGAGTGGAGCCGGTTGTACAGCCATGGAAAAGGTGACTGAACACATTAGGAGATCAGAATACTTCTAAGTTTCACGCCGTACTGCAGCGCGATTTACACAAGTCGACATTTGCATCATGCAGCCTGAGTTTATTGATAGTCTGTTCCATATGTTTTTGTCGGACACACAAGTAGGCAGTGTGCTTCACCGTCCCTTTTTTTTTAATCAGGAACAAATACAAATGCGAGTCACGATTAAGGGGACAGGGTAGTGATTTGGGCTCAAAAAGTCAATTTTTTGCTCTTCATCTTTAAAAAAAGTAGAAACCTTCCTCTCAAAATTATATGCATATATTGTAAGGGTACCGGCACATTTAAAGCTTTAAATTACCCCATTTAAATATGGCGGAGTGCTGGGCCACGCTGGGTAAAGAGGGCTTCAGAGATGACACACTTTTCTTTAAATGTAGTTTTCTGTAACTTGACATTTTTCAAACTCAGGTACATTTTATTTCAAAACCACTCAACGTATTTGAATGAAAATTTTACAGTAGTTCCAGAAGCATGTACTCTACAAACGTAACCCATTATTATTGGAAAACTCCAAAACAGAAAATTTAAAAAAAAATATTTCTGCAATTTTTTTTTTCAAAGGTTAAATATTTTTTCTTTTGATTATAGCCAGAGATATTTAAGTAAATTTAGGTTAACAGTTATGAATACACATTTCCTAGTGCACTACAAAAGTTTCAACAAATATGCTTGAATTTTGTAGAAGGAATTTGCACCGTTAGTACTATATATGTTATATTTTTTAAAAAACATGTTATCAGTTTTTGCCTTATTACATGCCCATTTTAAATAATTATTTTGATGTTCTCTATATCAATGTAATCACAATGAATAACGAAATATTCATCCCACATTAAATTTTGATCTGAGCAGTAGAAGCTTAGATATCCTCAACTAAATTTATGTTTTGAAATACTGAAATCGTGTACGAATCACTACCTTGTCCCCTTAAAGACACAGCCGAGTTGAAATTGTGTGTGTGCGTGTGTGTCTCTGTCTGTAATCACCAGCGCCACCGCCACCACCATCACCATCACCACCACCGCCATCGCCACCGCCACCGCCACCGCCACCGAAATATAAAACGAATATTCACTTCCATCAACACATCGGCACGTAAGAGCATACAAGTTGGAGGTGAAAGTGAGAAATTGGTGTGAAATTTCTGCACCTGACAACCGAGTTTGTTGAAATCTGGTGGTGTTTCGTCCCTAAAGCTACTTTTGTTTAGTGTCATAACATTTAAGAGTGTAAGAGGAAGGTCATGTTCCTTGTTCTAGGCAAAAACGTTTATTTTTTGTCGACAAATGTACATTACAATACAATGCATCGAATTCAGGGAAGAGGAATGGCAGTCCGGAGCTAAAGAAGAAAACAGAAAGAGGTCGTCATACAGTCTATATTAGGCCAGAGAAACAAAGCCGAAATATAATGCCCAAGTATGCCCTAAGAATAACAGTATTAATATTTCAAAACACGAGGAAATTAAGTGTTTACAACTGTGCAATTACTGAACTCTAAACCTAAGTCATTTTCACAATACTTTGCAATACAGGAAAAGTCAAAGAATTGACGCTGATACACTGAAAATCTTCACATCAGTTGAAGTCGCTGGATTCAATATAATCAGACTATCGCTAAGATGGAGAACTCGCCTCGGTGTCCCGTTTCTAATTTTATAAAATGTTTTCATTTCATAATGAATTGAAGAAGTCACATCGATTTTCCATGATAGAATGAAGATAAAAACCTAAGAACAAACCTTCACACTATATACCTCTAAATCGCATAGACTGGCAAAGTTTAGAATTGCTGGTGGTGCTTGATTGGACACCAAAAGAAATCGGCTATTTGAATGGGGAAGAAGTAACTAAATAAATGGAACAATTTACTTAGCTCTTACTCCGGTTTAATATATTAGAATACCACTTTCAATAATATTATTTTCAAGATGAAACAAGAACATTTAGCAATACAGAAGGAAACTTAACAATCCATTGTTAAACACACGTATTAAGAAATTCAGTATCTCCGATAAAACAGGCTCCTATTTCATTGCAGCAAACCTCTGAATGGTTAAGATAAAACAGGAAGAGGGAATGTTAATCAGGAAACATCTATAGAACTAAATCATAAAGTGATAAAGAGGATAGTTCTAACTCCCCCTGGAATTTTATTGTGGTACCTTGAAAATGAGAATAGATTAGTAAATAATACTCATACAAAAGGGACCTGCATGTAGTTTGCCTTTTGACGTCTACAGTGGACATTCTTGTAAAGGCAAACTGTGGTGCGTTTTAATTCAAGGAAGCATGTTCACATTGAGTTGGAATCCTCGCAAGTTTGCTGGAGCTGATCTTCCACATGAGCCAGGGATAGAGAGAAAACAAATGCTACGTTTGGAAGGGGAGGTAGGGGATAAATGAATAGCAATTTATCCCTGGAGCTGAATTTGGAAGTACCTAAGCTGACGTCTTCAAGTGCTTTCCAGGATGTGCGTTCCCCAGGCACATTCCCCCGAAGTTTCCTAAGTGTTGGAACAGTAAGAATTGAGCTTTGTCATTACAAAGGAAGATTACTTCATGATCATATAAGCTACATTCACTACGGAAGCAACCTGCATTTAAGTAATATTTTTGGCACTAAGAACGAAAAGTGTTATTTAATTCATCATTCATGTCAAGCTCTTGCCTCTATTTCGTTTGCAAAGCCAGAATATGCTGATTGCAGAGGGAGCTATCTTTGGAAATGAGCCAATTTAATTTGTAGTACAACATGTTTCTGAGAACAAGACTCCATTTTCGAACAACCTTGCTTAAATGCTGTTACCATGTAAGACGCCATTCTACATGTTTGGGAGACTATTTTGTACCAGATCCTAGTTGTTGAGACCTCAGAATGGTTAAGATTTTCAGTTTAATTTGTAACAGTATACTAAATTAATTACTGGAAGGAATAAGTTTAGAAAAAGAAACTAATGTGTCACTGTCAAGACTTTTTCTGTCGAGTACTGCTCCATTCATATCCTATGTTACAGATCACCAAAAGAATGCGTAAAAAATTGTAGGGTAGAAAGTTAATGGCAAAATAAACCTCTTGAGGGTAGGAGCATATAATCGTAGATGCACTGTAACAGAAGCACTACAGGAGCCTACCTAAAATTGGCCTTTTGGAAACATTTAATTTTCCAGTCTATGCGAAATGCAACACACACAAGTGTGTACTTGCTGTCGCAACTGAGAGCACTGTATTTTGTCCAGGCGCGTTGAACAGGTTGTTGCGAGGGGTAAAGCAGAGTGAGTAGGCCTTGTGATTATGAATGTCGAGGTCACTCACGAAACCAATAACAAATGGATGAATTAGTCGGGATTCTTACGTACCCAAATTTCACGACTTTTATTATCCAAAGCTTACATGCTCATAGAGAAAGAAATGAGAAATCCTTATCCTTGCATTTACAATACAGTGAATTTCAATGTTAATGCGTAACTAAGTTGGAATACATTCTGCAAGGCTAAACGCTAGACCATCTAGGACAGCAAGTCAGGTATTGAAGTGGAAGCAAATCGAATGGTCTATACCAAGAGGTACTGTTCATTTAGTGGCACACTTACGACCGTGCAGAAAACATTAGGTAGCAAGATAGGGGGCGTGTTTGTGGGAAAACTGTTAGAAAACGAGAAAAAACAGCTAACACTCTGAAGTGGATACATATTAAAGTAGTAACAAATTATCTGCACTTGTACCCCTGTATAAGCAGTATGGGGTAATAGGGGTTTTTTGAAAGTCTTCGCCTAACGTACCGTACAAACATCTGACTACAGTACGGAATTTGGAATCCATCTGTCTCGCTGTTTTCTTTGTAATGACACGCGCACCCATTATTCTACCTACTATAATAATAGGTAAAATACAATCGTGCAGAAGTGGATAGTTAGTGAGAATTTTCACATATTGACCTTGCCAGATCATTTAGACTAGGAGAATTCGTCTAACTGGTATCACTGCAAGACAGCGGACAATTTTAAATCCAGGCAACAATCCGACCGTTAGAGCTTGTTTCTGCTTGCAAACATCCCTTGTAATTAATAGTTAAACAGATCGGAATGGCTCAGTCAGTAGTATCAGAAGTTTCTCATTCGGGATACCACGGGTTACGTAACCGTTGGATCGGCCACCTTGATCTTAGGTTCTTAATAGTTTTCCAGGTCGATAGGCGAATGCTGGAGGGTATTTTATAGTACCACAAAATTCTCTGTCCATTCATGTCACCTCATTGCATTATTTCCTTGCAGGTTAGCGGGTCCGGTAGCACTGGACGTTACCCGCTCGAAACTTTACGTACACATAGAGGGGTCATCAAAGCCGCTAGGAGTGTTAAGTCTGGAACTATATCGGGCCCCGCTACTCTGCGCCTGACACCATCATCTCTGGGCCATTTATAATATCTCGCCGCATCCTTTTCTCTTTGCTGTTTAGTAGACGGCAATAGGAAGAGTACTAAAATCTCCCTCCATTTGAGAGGTAGAATTGGAACTGATAAATGCAATGCCACAGCTGGGATTTGAACCACAGACCCTGGGCTTACCAGCCGGGTGCTGTGACCATTATGCTATTGTAACAACCTGCCAGAACGGCATTGAAACCTCCAACCAATTTGTATTTCTCCCGGTAAACCAACAGTAAGTCTGTTGGCATAAATAAATAATAATTACTTCATTTCTAAACTCTATTTTAGTACTCCAGTATCAGTAGCTTTAGTAAGTTATGTGGAAGTGTTGTACGTCAGAAATGGCGTTATACCCAGCCTTACTTTATAGTTCTCATATCGTTTAACAATCAGCATAGAACACAAAATATTTGCATGCCCGATAACTAGTACGGAAATGTACTTACTGTGTTCAACGTCAGTACGCTTGTCGTGCGTGTGTTCATAACAGGATTTTACATGTGCCACATATGACATGAACATCCGTCGTGTGCTAACAAGATGGTATCAACAAACCTAGTGTGTGATTTGCTCCTTTATTACCTTCTCTACATGGTAAATCCGTAATTAACAAGTGTGCTTTATGTTTGGCTAGTGAAAGCGATATTACTGCTACGGAAATAAAATGGGTTAATAGTTTTCCTTAAAATTTTACCTCCCATAAGGAAAGGCACCAATTAGCATGCTTTCACCGTTCATGCATTAACATTTACGATGGCAGTTACAACGAAACATTTGCTTACTTGCAAATGCCACGGAAGATAAATATTCTGTTTGAATTATTCAACCAAGTTTGGAGTGCAAAGCGTAGGGAATTCCATGCCCATTTCAAGCTCGTAAATATTGCTTCATTTCTCACATGTAAACATTTGTTTAGCATTAAGTCAAAAAAGAAATGTTTTCTGCCTATATTTACATTTGTTTAGAAATATAGTTACATGGCTACTGCCACTATATGTGCAAAATTTAGCACATTATCTGCTAGTTTAAATACCCTTTAATAAGCACTGTTCTTTTAGAATGAGTTCTTCCACCATTGATTTTAGATTTCTGATGATACACATAAACTCCTCTATATAATTAAGTTAGTACAATTAAACTTTGCAGGCAGCCTCCCAAAGTATTTCAATTGATATCTGCTGTAAACTACGTATTAGTACTAAGGTGCAAGTTTTGCTGATAATTCCATATATGTACACACAATGCTTAAAACATTAAGAATGTATGCCAAGAAAGGAAACTATAAAGCAGCATCATCCCTGTTAACACTTGATTATACTAAATTTCTCTACCTACCTTATCATGTTATTAAATATTAAATTTAACTGCAAAATTTACAGTTGCACAGTAATGAATATTTTTTGTAAATAACTTAAGTAATCTACAAATAACAAAAATTAGAGACTAACATATCAATAAACTCAACTGAATCTTGGAAGATCGACTTGTGCCTCGACGTGGAACTTAAAAATATTCTGCTCTCCTAATGTGCTCAACTATTTTTTCCATTGCTGTACAATGCGTCAGTAAATTTCTAAAGTGCAAATACATGTGCAGACATAGGCTTCCTAATTTTGTAAGGTTTAGCTGACAAGCCAATATTTTATAAAAATAGTAACTTCACCAATATGGCAACCTTAATGAATAACAGACTCACTACCTTAATCTCATAGTTCCCTTGTCGACGGGCCCTTAAACATCACCACTCACTCACTCACCCACTCACCCACTCACCCACTCACTCACTCACTCACTCACTCACTCACCCACTCACTCACCCACTCACTGATATTTCTCCTTTTAGATCCCTTAGTGCCTGTTGAACTTTAATCTCAAGCACTTCTGTATGAGTGTCGCATTACAGTCGAAAAGAAAGCTGATAAAAGACGTGTTAAGTAAAATCTTACAGCGTTTGCAGTATCTAGAATGATCCTTAAGTACGTAATTACAAGGAGACTCTTCCGCCGTGATGTTATAACGCTTGCCTGAACCTATCTGGCGAAGCGCAGGGTGTAGTCAACCTGAAAATCAAGTTTTGTCGGCGATTGATTTATTCTTTCCGAGAGCAAGGGAAAGTTTTTAGCTATGTAAGCATGTCCCAGAACAGGCCAGTTTCTCTTTGAGGCTTGCAAGGATACGTAATGTCAGATCCTGCTACGTTGCTTCGAAATACGAGTATATATATATATATATATATATATATATATATATATATATATATATATATATATATATATATATATATATACGTGAAGTTAGAAGAAACATACCTGTAGCGCAAGGTTTATCCCTAATTCCGCAGAAGTTCATAAAATATATAATCAATGATTATAACACTTACGCAAGAAAATTAATTTATGAAGTAAGTGTATAATCCTTTATGTAATGGCGCGAGTGAATACAGAGCAGGGTTGCGGAAGACACCTTCGTTCTGTGAGTAACCAAATATGCAACCCGCACTGCACGCCTCAACAGCACGTGAAAAGCAAATGGACAGGCACCTGAACGGGGCTCCGCAAGTGATTCCAAATAAATCACTAATCCCATTCTTGCCACCTCTCATTTAGCGCATTCATAGCTGCATATATGCTAATTTGTATGACATAAAAAGGATATAAAGCAGTTATCAAACTTTAAACGGGCGAAATGGATGAAAATTTTGCCTCATTTTCATAAACAAATTAAATTTCCCGTCCTTTCTTCCTTCTCTAATACTTACCTATGTCATACAAAGTAATCAATTCCATCCAAAAATTCTTACCAACATTTAATCAAAAATACATGTTTTGAAGCTGTCTGAATTAAAAATAGCCGTTTTGCAAAGGAAAATCCCGTGTATGGATAGCATAATTCAAAAGTAAAAAGTCGCTTAAATCAAATTTAGTATTTAGGTCCAGCATCATCCAAAGATGCGACGCAAAAGATGTTGAAGGAAATTCCCTCACGCCGGATCTCCCTTCAACTACATGGAACAATTTTTGTTAATTCTTTATTTTACTAAAAATAGGTCTAATGACTTTCGTTTCCATATTTCCATGGCAAACATAATTCTCAGCATGAAGTTTCTGGAGATAGTCATTGAGGTCCCCTTCATTCTGAAATTTGTATCATTGGTAAGCGTAAGATATAGACAAAATATTGCTACTCAAACATGTACATATATTATTTAGACACATAAGTAGTTAAGATCAAATAAACTTTCTTTGTGGCGTTAACCATTTCCGACATATGCTTTGTTATTGGTTTGAATTTTCAAATACTTTTTCAAGTGGTAAGTCATCATTCGTTTTTTCTCCTTTCTTTTTCCGATAATTATGGAAAGAGAATCGAAACTCAAAGCCGACACACAAAAATTGTTTTTACTACAGCTTAAGCCTACTATATTCCCCTTATTCCCGAAAGAGTGTGTGGCAAAACCATTTCTGCAATTAATGCTTATCTCGAAGCCTATGGGAGAAGTTTGGCTTAAGTTTAGCAGATGCTTGGTTGGGAAATAAAAACACTGATAAAGTGAAAGTAAATAATATAATTGCCTTATCAGTGTTATTTGGAATTAGGCCCAGGAACGAAAATAATTAAATATGTTAGTTTAGTTTCATAAAGCTAAGGAAACGTTTTCGACATGGCGAAGCGAAGTTAATCACATCGGATTGTTCTTTGCGAGGTCTCCATCTCACAAAGGGTAGAAGAGCTAGAAAAGTAGAACCCCATTGTCTTTTTCATTACGCCTTTGACATTTGGGAATACGATGTCAGAAGATGATTAACTATTAGCAGCTGCAGTTAATCCAACCCTATCGCCGGACGATGTAATTAAACTAAGGTTTCTCCGCTTTTGGTTTCTTGTTCTTTTTGATTCTCCAGGAGAGATGCGTCATCTGGATTCTTGGTTCCACCACTGCGCTGTCATACTATCCTCCGCGTGGTTTACATTTTAATGTGTTTATAAGCGGCTTCCAAATAGTAACTATTTATTTAGTTAATTTTAATATGCTCTACCATTTCATTCCACTCTTAATGTTCGTACGAAATGTGCTTTACCCTGCCTAGGGTTTAAGTTAACGAAAGCGTGCCTGGTGTCCCCAAAATTTAAACTTCAGGTCGTAAATTCCATCATAGCCTCATGTTGTACACTTCATAGCCCATTGCTAATATGTATGGCTAATCCGGTCGATCAACTGAAAGTCTGTACCTTATCAACGTCTGTATGGCAAGTAGCGATGAGTAGTGAATGGAAGCTGTAAAAGATCACGTTTACGTTCCTAATCCCAGTTCTAATTTTGGTATTCAAACCTTCATATTAGAAAACAAATAATGTTCCCAATTCTCTCATTGAAGATACACCAGTGTATAATCACATAATTTTAGACCCATGTTGTTTCAATTATGCATATGGTTTCCCCCATAACCTGCAATAAAGCATGTATTTGTTGTCTTGGTTTGGCTACTGACAATGAATAGGCACATATATAATCACATGTTCTTTGCAAGGTGTTCATCTCACAAAGAGCTAGTAGAGCTAGAAATGTAGAACCCCTATTTGTATTTATGATCTAAAATTAAATGGTCAGCATATAAGATTCTTTCATAGTATTACCTTTTATTGACATTTTTTTCTTGGAGCTGTAATTCAGAATCAAAAAGTTCCAGATATGTTACTTTTTGTATCATATTGGTTAGAATAGAAAATTTATAGTTTGTTAATGACATAAAACCGTTTGGGAGTGTAACGCAGTGTATTATTAATAACAAGCTAATTTTATTTAGCAATATTTTAATGAGCACGAAGAAATCTATTTTACTAGCAAATGAGTCGGAAGAAACTTATTGTAGGCGAATAAATTATTGAGTAGAGCTGAAATAATGGATGTATGTTTTGAGAGATGTGCATACTGCCGCACCAGTGGTCATCCCCTGAGCCAATCAGCGTGATATGAGTTATGTAACGGAAATTGTCATAATGGCCCTTTCAGTGCTAAAAGCCTTACTTTAAGTGTCAGGCTATTTGTGTGCATTACGTTTTGATTATATTCAAAATTGATTTGCGTGGGATCATGAGTGAAATTTCCATATTTCGCTTTTTAATGCAAGGAGCTTAATTTTTTGTGCACAGTAACATTTTGTTACCTGCTAGCAAATTTTAGTTGTATCGGTTTAATGGGTTTTTAATTATTACGTTTGTTTAAAAACAACGTTGAATGTTTTAAATGCATCTAACTTTATAAAATGTAAGCTTCAGACCAGAAAAAAGGAATATCTCCTTTCACATAGGAGTAATGGAACGAGATGATCATTAATTGAATGTTGAATGCATGAATGAATTTAAAACTAATTCCGACTGTTTAAATTGTTGATTTACAGCATCTAGTTCCCATGTTGTACACTTTTAACCCTATAAGTATTTAACCGATACAAAACAGCGCTCTGCATTGCTTTCCAGCATCATTTTCAGAAAATGAGTAAAGGTGTCAGGTGCTTAGTATGAAGTTTGTGCATAAGAGGAAATAGAAACGCCAAAACAGCTATGTTTACTATAAGAGTCAATTTATTAATGTGGAACGACAGGAATTTAGACATGACATATTGAAGGGAACTTCAGAACGACATAAGGTAGGTTCTGCAACAATAGCA